>CM069132.1:143315839-143493447 GCA_035221665.1 Okamejei kenojei
CCTGACCTCAGTTGATGTTTGTGTGGAGCTTGCAGGTTCTCCCTGTGACCACATGGTTTACTCCAGGTGGTCCAGTTTCCTCCCACATCCTAAAGACGTGCTGGTTTGTAGATTTTGTGTCATCTAAATTATCCCCAGGTGTGTAGGGAGCGGATGAGAAAGAGGGATAACATACAAATAGTGCGAACGGGTGATCGACAGTTGCCATGGACTTGGTGGGCCGAAAGGCCTGTTTCCATATTGTATCTCTAAACTAAACTAATCTGAATTACTTTTTAAGGCTTGGCAGCAACATTATAAGTGTGCAAGACTAAATATATTTCCCATTGTCAAAATGCAACACAATTAGACAACAATATTTATTTTATTTTACTTAATTCAGTATTTATTATTTATTTAATTTAATATTTAATTTTTATTTTATTTATTAAGTTTATTTTCTTAAAATGAATTAGAAAAAGATTTTGTTGGAATCCGTCCAGATGTGAGAGATGATAGTGCAACTGTTCCTGCTTGGAGAGGGATATGTTTCATCTAGTTTCATTTTTTTTTTCACCCCCCCCCCCCCAGGCAGTGATTTTGTTCTGCCAAGAAACTCCCAGGATGAGGCAAAGACAGCGGAAATGAAAAATATTAAATTTCCGGTTCTTGATTTAGATAAGTCACAGAGTCATTTAGCTTGGAAACAGGCCCTTCGGCCTAACTTGCCCACACCGACCAACAAGTCCCACCTGCCTGACCCAAATCCCTCCGTACCCATCCATGTAAAGTTGTCCAACCTTCACTGCTGTACAGTAACGTGCTCAAGACACACACTTTGCAGTCAGTTATCTTGGTCCTAATTGTGAGTTTCCGTTTCATCCATGCCCGCTTGGCTAGCCTCCCGAAGGTGGTTGCTGCCATTTCCTATACAGCAATTAATTTCCTCATCCAGAGTCACCGTAGAACCTACTTAGGTGAATTTTAGTATAGTTTATTGTCACATGTACCGAGGTACAGTGATAAGCTTTTTGTTGCGTGCCATCCAGGCAATTAAAAGACTATACATGATTACAATTGGGCCGTCCACAGTGTAGATATAGGACAAAGGGAATAACGTTTAGTGCAAGATAAGGTCCAGTAAATTTCGATCAAAGATAGTCATCAATGGTCATCAATGAGATGGATAGTAGCTCAGGGCTGCTCTCTAGTTGGTGATAGGATGATTAATTTTCTTGATAACTGCTGGGAAGAAACTGTCCCTGAATCTGGAGGTATACGTTTTCACACTTCTGTGCCTGATGGAAGAGGGGAGAAGAGGGCATGTCCGGGGTGAGACTCGTCCTTGATTATGCTGGTGGTCTCGCCGAGGCAGCTTGAATTTGTTGACAGTTTGCAGCAGAGTGTGAGTTTAGGGTGATTTCAGGAGGGAGTGGAATGGAGTGTCCTGAACCTAAAACTCTTAAAGCTTCTTTAGTTATGTAGACTCTAAAAGGATCTTTAGATATGTAAAAAAGTAAAGATTAATGAAGACAAATGTAGATCCCTTACAATCATAGACAGGTGAATTCATAATGGGAAACAAGGAAATGGCAGAACGTTTAAATGAGTACTTTGGTTCTGTCTTCACTTAAGAGCCTGTCCCACTTTCACGACCAAATTCACGACCTTTTTTACTCGTGGACATTTTTCATCAGGCTAGAAAAATGCCCCGACATGCTTGATGCCACGAGTACCTACGCTAGCATCACGGCCTGCTACAACCTACCTACGACCTTGTGACGACCATGCTGCGAGTATGAGTCATGGGCAAACTCGGCAGAGGTCGTGAATTTTGTCGTGAAAGGAAGACAAAAACAATCTCAAGAGTCAAGAGAGTTTTATTGTCATGTGTCCCAGATAGGACAATGAAATTCTTGCTTGTTGCAGCACAACAGAATATGTAATCATAATACAGAACAGGAGATAAAAGTTCAATGTGTCATATATATATACACAATAAATAAACAGATAAAGTGCAATAGGCTGTTATTGTTCAGAGTTTGTTTGATGGTGAGTTTAATAACCTGATGGATGTGGGGAAAGAAGCTATTCCTGAATCAGGATGTTCCAGATTTCAAGCTCCTGTACCTTCTTCTCGATGGCAACGGAGAGATGAGTGTGTGGCCAGGATGGTGTGGGTCTTTGATGATGTTGGCAGCCTTTTAGAGGTAGTGACTGCGATAGATCCCTTCGCTGGTGGGGAGCTCAGAGCCGATGATGGACTGGGCAGTGGTCACAACTTTCTGCAATCTTTTCCGCTCCTGGATGTTCAGGTTACCGAACGAAGCCACGATGCAACCAGTCAGTAGGCTCTCTACTGTGGACCTGTAGAAGTTCGTGAGAGTCCCGCTTGACATACCGACTCTCGGTAATCTTCGCAGGAAGTAGAGGCGCTGATATGCCGTCTTTATGATTGCATCAGTGTGCTGGGACCAGGAAAGATCTTCGGAAATATGCACGCCCAGGAATTTGAAGTTGTTGACCCTTTCCACCATCGTCCCGTTGATATAAACGGGATTGTGGGTCCCTAACATACCCCTTCCAAAATCCACAATCAGTTCCTTGGTTTTTCTGGTGTTGAGAGCCAGGTTGTTGTGTTGGCACCATTTGGTCAATCAGTCGATCTCACTTCTATACTCTGACTCATCACCATCAGTGATTCGTCCCACAACAGTGGTGTCGTCGGCGAGTTCGCACTTTATCCGGCTACGCAGTCATGAGTATAGAGTGAGTACAGCAGGGGGCTGAGCACGCAGCCTTGAGGTGCTCCCGTGCTGATTGTTAACGAAGATGACACATTTCCACCAATATGGACAGACAGACTGTGATCTGCAGATGAGGAAGTCGAGGATCCAATTGCAGAGGAATGCGCAGAGACTCAGATCTGAGAGCTTGGTAACCAGTTTATGGTACAGTGATATGAGAATTACCATACAGCCATAAGAGAGAAAAGCAACAAAACGCACAACTACTTAAAAGTTAACACAAACACCCACCACAGTGGATTCCCCACATTCCACACTTTGTGATGGAAGGCAAGAAAGTCCAATCTTCCTCTTTATTCTCCCGCGGTCAGGGCAGTTGAACCATTCCTAGGGGCGCTCAAACCTCCCGCAGCCGACGGTCAAAGCACCTGCGTCAGGGCGATGAAAATTCCCGTGTCGGGGCGGTCAAAGCTCCCACAGCTTGGATTGTCAGAAGTCGGTCTCTGACCAGCGACTGCAGGCTCCGTGATGTTAAAGTCCGCAAGCACCCACGGTTGGAGCTCCGATTTCGATCCCTGGCAAAGGGATCGTGGGTTCCGTGATGTTAAAGTCCCGCAGGTTCCCCTTGGTGGAGATCTCAAAATTGGTCTCCAGCAAAGGCCGCCAACTCCTCAATGTTAGGTCGCAGTGCGGATACGGAATAAAATCGAATCTCCGTCGAGGTAAGAGATTAGAAAAGGTTTCTCCCAAAACCCCCTTTCCCCCTCCCCTCCCCACTTAAAACACTAAAACACATTTAACGCATACTATTAAAACACAAAGAAGGAAAGGACAGACCGTTGGTGAGGCAACCATTGCTGGCATCACCACGTCGAAATGCTAGGGGACCGAGGATTTCGTGGGAAGGAGGAACTGAAGGGAATCCACATTAGTCAGGAAACGGTGTTAAGTAACTGCTGTGACTGAAGGCAGATAAATCCCCAGGGTCTGATGGTCTGCATCCCAGAGTAATCATGGAGGTGTCCCTAGAAATCATGGATGCATTGGTGATCATTTTCCAATGTTCTCTCGACTCTGGATCAGTTCCTGTAGACTGGAGAGTACTTTTGAAGAAAGGAGCGAGAGAAAACGGCGAATTATAGCCCAGTTAGCCTTACATCGGTATTGGGGAGAATGTTTGAGTCAATTATTAAAGATGTTATAGCAGCGCATTTGGAAAGCAGTGATAGAATTGGTCAAAGTCAGCATGGATTTATGAAACATAGAAACATAGAAATTACTGGCCATACCTTGCACTAAACGTTATTCCTTTATCATAGAAACATAGAAACAGAAATTAGGTGCAGGAGTAGGCCATTCGGCCCTTCGAGCCTGCACCGCCATTCAATATGATCATGGTTGATCATCCAACTCAGTATCCCGTACCTGCCTTCTCTCCATACCCCCTGATCCCCTTAGCCACATGGGCCACATCTAACTCCCTCTTAAATATAGCTTAAATATGAAGGGGTGACATGCTTGACTAATCTTCTGGATTTTTTGAGGATGTAACAAGTCGAATGGATAAGGAAGAGTCAGTGGATGTGATGTATCTGGACTTTCAAAAAACCTTTGACAAGGTCCCATGCAAGAGATTAGTGCGCAAAGTTAGAGCACATGGCATTGGGAGTAAGGTATTGATATGGATGGAGAACTGGTTGGCAGACAGGAGGCAGAGAGTAGGAATTAACGGGTCCTTTTCAGAATGGCAGGCAGTGACTAGTGGGGTGCAACAAGGCCCGGTGCTGGAACCCAAGTTATTTGGATTTAGATTTAAATGTGACATCTCCAAGTATGTGGATGACACAAAGCTGGATGACACAAAGCTCGGTGAGCCACGATGATGATGCTATGAGACTGCAAGGTGACCTGGATAGGGCAGATGCAGCACAATGTAGATAAATGTGAGGTTATCCACTTTGGTGGCAAGAACAGGAAGGCAGATTATTATCTGAATGGTGTCGGATTAGGAAAAGGGGAGGTGCAACGAGACCTGGGTGTGCTTGTACATCAGTTACTGAAAGTAAGCATGCAGGTACAGCAGGCAGTAAAGAAAGCAAATGGCATGCTGGCCTTCATTTTGAGAGGATTTAAATTGAGGAGCAAGGGGGTCCTACTGCAGTTGTACTGGGCCCTGGTGAGATGGCACCTGGAGTATGTGTGCAATTTTGGTCTCCTAATTTCAGGAAAGACATTATTGCTGTTGAGGGAGTAGGTTCACCAGGTTAATACCCAGGATGGCGGGACTGACATATTATGAAAGAATTGGTCGACTGGGCTTGTATTCACTGGAATTTAGGAGGATGAGAGGGGATCTTATAGAAACATATAAAATTCTTAAAGGATTGGACAGGCTACATGTCCTATGACGGATTTCGTGAAGACCCCGCCAGCACGCATGCGCGACATTCTGCCAAGCAGCGGTGTGGAATCACAGAACACATCACGGAAGGAGATAGTAAGATTAATAAAGTAGAACATACCAGTTGACCTTATGATAGGGGGTTGGGAGCGAAGGGCACGAAATCCCTCATTGCAACTCTTCATAAAATAAAGATCAACCTTCAAACTTGGTAAGTTCTCGTTTAATCTTACTATTTTACTTCGGAGTCACATGAGTGACTTCGTGAAGACTTCAAAGCTTCTGTGATTACACGCCCTGGACCACGTCCATGCTATCACACTGCCGCAATACTGATGGAGGAAGTTTGTTAATGCATTCCAGACTGAACAGGCTGAAAAATAATGCAGAGTTATTAAAACAAAGAATAACAAAGCAAAACCCCTACTCGGGGAGTAAACATTCACTGAGCGGCTCTCAGCACGGCATCCGCGAATGTAGCGGGGGCGACCACCGGTTTATTGTAAAACCTCTGGAAAGTCGATTCACTGGCCCAGCCCGCGGTGGCGAGGATGTGGTCCAGGGGCACCTCCATGGCCGTCGCTGCTGATGTGGATGTAGACCTGGTAGAGTGAGATTTAAAAATGTTAGTATCGATACCAGCTGCACCCAACACCACCCTGAGCCACCTGGCGAAGGTCTGCACAGTCACCCGGTGATGTGGTTGTTTGTGGCTGATGAGGAGCCCCTGCTCCATGTTCCGGATGGTTCGAGTTGTTCGGATGTAATAGCGGAGATGGGTGGCTATGCAGAGGGTGGCATCAGAGGGGTACGCCCGGAATTCCAACTGCAGCCCAGAAGACCCAGGCCTATGGTGCTTCAGCAGGTCCTCGACAAAGAAAGTCACCTTTGCAGGAGTCGAGACCATACGGTCCAGCCGAAGCTTGTGTAAGGCCTGGACTCATTGAGCTGAAGTCAGTGCCATCAGCATCACCACTTTAAGGGTGAGCTTGTCAAGAGGTAGTCCTGTCATAGGGGACCAGCTTCGCAGTAGTGTAAGTACTACCCCCACATCCCAAGTGATGTTGTATCGGGGTCGTGGAGGGTTGGTGTTGAACACTCCCCTCATGAATTTGGACACCAGATGGTGCGTGCCCACACCTATATACAGGTATGAGGAGAGCGCACTCCTGGCGCAGTTGATGGCACTGTAGCTGAGACCCTCTTCATAATGAAGGCCCGCTAGGAATTCCTGGACGTCAGGGATCGTGGCAGAGTTGTAGGTGGTATTTGTTTGGGAGCTGTAGGCCTCCCACTTCCTGATCTGGGTGAGGTACTGCTGCCGGGTTGATGCTCTGCACGATGCTGAAATTTGGTCCATTGCCCTGGGCGATATGCCGGCCTCCATGAGCGGCCTCTTCAGAACCTGCAAGCCAACAGGTTTAAGTGACCGTGGCACGGGTGACTTTCCCCCGTAATGGGGTTAGTGAGCAAAGTGGGGTTTTTAGCAATTTGAACCCACGGACGTATTATTATTTGGAGAACCACCGGGTACCATGGCTGTGTAGGCCAGTCGGGTATGATTAATATGCCAGAAGCAGAATCCAGTTGTATTTTCTGCAATACTCGACTAATGAGGCAGAATGGGGGAAATGCGTAGCAGAACCATTTCCCCCAATGGAGTGAAAAAGCATCCATAACTACTGCCCCAGGGTCTGGTTCCCAAGACACATACGTTGGTATCTGATAGTTCAACCTGGACGCAAAGAGGTCGATATCTGGTGTACCAAAGTTAGCTATAATTTGAGCAAATATTTGGGGGTTCAACATCCACTCGATGTTATCATTGAACACTCGTGACCTGGTGTCTGCCACTGTGTTGAGCTTCCCTGGTAGATAGGTCGCTGTAATCCAAATATTTCTTTCAATACACCAGTGCCAAATTGTGTTTGCCAATTCGTCACAAGATAATGACCTGATACCACCCATATGATTTATGGGTAAGCCACCACCGTGGTATTATCTATTTGAAGGCGGACATGCAAATGCTGTAAATTTGTGCAGTATGTCCTCAGACCACGGAAAGCCCCAACCATCTCCAAATAATTTATCCCGTGTGTCTGAATCCTCTCGTGAGGATCCCATCTGCCTCTACAACTGGACGCGGTGTAAGTTGCACCCCAGCCTTGAGCGCTTGCGTCAGTTTGTAACACGACAGATGGGTTGCTAATAAAGATGGGTTTGTAACAAATATTGTCGACCCACCACTGTAGCTCAGTTTTAGCCTTAATTGGCACCCGTATTGGCCTGTCAAAGTGCCCAGCATTTGCTTTTAATGCTGAAATCTTTGCTCTTTGTAAGTTTTGATAGTGCAGTGGTCCAAATTGCACAGCTGGAAATGTTGCTACCAGTTTCCCAATTACCTTGGCAGTATGTCTGATGGTCGGCACCTTGGCGCAAGCAAGGCTGTTGCATGCATCTTTTATATCTGATGCTTTGTTGGTTGGGATAGTGACTATCATTCGGTTTGTGTCAATAGTGAAGCCCAGATAGTCCATGATTTGAGATGGGGTGAATTTGGATTTGTCTGGATGGGTAACAAACCCTAACGTCTTGAATAAAGATTTGGTCGCTGTGACTGCCAGCTTTGCCAATTGGTGGGTTTGTCCCACTATAAGTATATCGTCCAAGTATGCCATGATGATATAATTCTGTTGCCTTAGGATAGCCAGTATTGGTTTGACTATTTTGGTAAACAGTCTAGGAGCTGTGGTTAAGTTTCATATTGCCATAACTGTCCCTTCCAGACAAATTTTAAAATTTCCTATGGGACTATGATGGGGACTGTATAGTATGCATCTTTTAGATCTATGCAAGCCATAAAGTACCCCTGATACAGTAGCTGCTTAGCTGTTTCAAAGGTTTCCATTGTGAAATGGGCATATTGTACGAAAGTGTTCAGATGGGTTAGGTCGATGATGATCCGACATGCTCCATCTTTTTTGGTTTTTGTAAAGATGTTGGACACGAACTCAATGGGTTCCTGTGTCGTCTTCCCTATCACCCCTTTGGCTGCTAGCCGTAATATTTCTGCATGTCCTTGCTCGATCTCTTTTTTAGAGAGTGCAAATTTGCGATGGGGTACATTGCTGTGTAGGGGGAAGTTTACCATTAATAAACTCGATAAAATAACCCTGAACACTCTGTAAAACAAAAGAGTCTGTAGGTATGGTATCCCATACACCACTGAATGCCCGCAACCATCCCCCGACTTGTGAGGTTACTATTGCTACTTTCTTAGTAGAACCAGACCCCCTTACCTCCATGGTCAACGGCGGGTCCTGGTGTATGGTGTTTTGGGGGGACGTTTGTGTGGCTTGTCGTGGCGAAGGCCACATTTTCCAGGCGGGCCTCTGAGGGCCCTGCCCTAAAAAAGGGGTCTGCTGTTGTGGAACTGGCGGTGGATGAGTCCTTGGTGTCGTATCCGTTGGGAGAGGTTTCCAAGTGGGATACGGCGGTTTCCGATAGGCGTATGCCCTTGATGGTGGTGGTTTCATAAGGCCTACGGTTTTAGCCTCCTCGTCCATTTCTTTGACCTTTTTCGGCAGGACTTCCCCGAACAGCTGATGTGGTGGTGGAGTGGTGGAGGTACGGCACAACCCTGCAAATTTAGGGTTGAGGGTGGGCCGGATGGAGCCCTTTTGCAAACAGTTGATCTCGAACTGTGCGTTGCAGGGTAATGCCAGGGCATCCTGCTGCTCACAGGTCACGTTCTCCCCATCGAGGGTCCTGGCGTACGCCGTGATACCCGCCAAAGGAGTTTCAGGACTTTCTGGAGGCGTGCATCCTGAGCTCTGGCGGTATCACTCAAATTCCCCCAAATTTGAGCATTGACCGTGGGGACATTCAGGTTAATGCAATTCTCTGGCGGCTTGAATTTGTCCATGGTGTCATTGAGGACCCGTTCCTGTAGTTGGTGTGAGGTGAGATAATTAATGGTCCCGGCCAGTTGTGCATGTAGTGGCTCCCCTGAATGAGGTGCTGTAGCAAATTTCCCCACAACATCCAGTAGGTCTGCTTCTGCTTCTGGAGCATCGACCGCTGGCATGCCTGGCTCTTCATCGAAGTCGGCCTCCTGCAGACTTCTGGCACTCCCAGCGGAGGAAGGCGAGATGCTCAGTGGCCTTCGGCTGTGGGTAGTGGCTGCCCGGGACCTCCGGTCTTCCCTGTCCAGATTTCGTTGGACGAGCTGCTCCACCATGAGCTCCAACCTATCCATGCGACCGTCGCTACTACACGTAGCCGACAAGCCGACTTCCCCAGGCTCTGCAGACCACACCCCCATAAGGTGCTGACTCGGATCTGGTGGCAGGAGGTCATCGACAGCCTCTCCTGCAGGCCCATACGACTCTCCGCTAGTCCGCCCACGAGTGGTCCGTGTGCCTGGAGGGAAGGCAGCGGATAAGAGTCAGTGCCGGCCCCCGGTGCCTGGCTCCCCGGAGTCCATGCAGGCTTACCCCTACTTCCGACATTATGCCTCTGTAGGTGTGCATGGTCGGCAGCAGCACCATGTAAAAGACGCGGGACCTGTAAAAGATGGGGTGTCCACGTACCTGCTTGCTTCCCCCCCCCCCCCCCCGATGGATGGAGACACGAAGTCAGGGACTCCTATACCCTGCTCCTGTGCGGCCGCCTCTGGAGACGAGTCGGGCGCTGGTGTAACAGGTGCGCCCAACTTCCGCACCTTATTTCCCGGCCTTTTCCCGGACGCCGCCGGCGTGATAAACAGCTCCGGAGAAGTTTGCCGCTGACCCATAGGAGTCCCGCGGCTTTTGGAAAGTTTGCCTTTCCCTTTCCCTTCCATCTTTTCCTGCAGGTAGAAAACACAAAGAATCCTACCTGCAAACCAGCTTAAGGTTAGAGCACTTACCTTTGCCGGTCTTTTTGAAGGAGCTGTGGAGAGAGCGCACTCCCCCACCCCCCCCCCACGCTTGTCGATATGTCGCGCATGCGTGCTGGCGGGGTCTTCACGAAGTCACTCACGTGACTCCAAAGTAAAATTGTCAGTCGGTATTCATTGCAAGCACGAAACTGTCTGTCCATCAGCCCCTGAAGTTCTTCTTCCATTGGAGTGATGAGTACAGCATCATCAGCGTACAGGAAGTTCCTTAAAAGCAGATCTCACCTTCGTTGTGGCTTTCAACCTTGCTAGATGGAAGAGCTTCCCCTTGCTTCTGATGTGAAGATACACTCCTTCCTTGTCTGCCAGGAAGGCAAAGGACAAAAGGGCAGATAGGAAAATGCTGAACAAAGTGGGAGCTGGGTCGCAACCTTGCTTTATTCAACCTCATGGTGAAACTGTGCGATGTGGCGCCATCAAATTGTACTGTACCATGTATATTCTCATGGAAGGACTGAACGAGGTTCAGAAGATGTGGTGGACAATCAATCTTTTACTGTACCTGGTAGAGGCTGCGTCCGCTGATGGAATCGATTGCTTTCATACAACTCACAAAATGATGTATAATGCTTGTGCAGAGTGGGAAAAAGGTTATACAGATAAAATAAATCTTTGTAGGATAGTGTCATTTAAATTGAATGTAGTTTGGGTAATTTGATCCATTTACTATGCAGCCATTTTACCTCAATAATATAGTCTAGAGTGTTTTATTGTCGTATGTCCCAGATGGAACAATGAAATTCTAACTTGCTGCAGCACAACAGAATATGCAAACATAGTGTGATATGACAAACAAGTGAGAGAAGATAAAAGCAATAGGAAAGGAAAATCCGATGGAAGTAATTTTGTCCAGTTGTTGATAGCTTGCTTTACATGGTATGCTATTGTGTATTGCGGGGCCTTGGTTAATAATTTGTTATTAAATAGAGGAAAAGTATTTTTTTAATGTCCTTATCTCCTTTAAATCTAAATGTTATCCTGGTCATTGTTGCATTGTAAAGTAAGTAAGTATTTTGGCCAAGTATTCACATACAAGGAATTTGCCTTGGTGCTCCGCCCACAAGTAACAACATGAGATGGTTGAATGAGAGCCATGGTTTTCAAGGGAAATTAGACACTTGTTTCGAAAAAAGAGAGATATCTACAATAATTATAGGAGGCATGGAGTAAATGAGGTGCTAGAGGAGTATAAAGAATGTAAAAAGAATCTTAAGAAAGAAATTAGGAAGGCTAAAAGAAGATATGAGGTTGCTTTGGCAAGAAAGGTGAAAGTAAATCCAAAGGGTTTCTACAGCTATATTAATAGCAAAAGGATAACGAGGGATAAAATTGGACCATTAGAGAACCAGAATGGACAGCTATCTGCAGAGCCAAAAGAGATGGGGGAGATATTGAACAATTTCTTTTCTTCGGTATTCACCAAGGAGAAGGATATTGAACTTGGTGAGTTAAGGGGAAAGAGTAGAGTAGCTATGGAAACTATGAGATTCAAAGAGGAAGTGCTGACACTTTTGAAAAATATAAAAGTGGATAAGTCTCCAGGTCCTGACAGGATATTCCCTAGGACATTGAGGGAAGTTAGTGTAGAAATAGCAGGAGCTATGACAGAAATATTTCAAATGTCATTAGAAACGGGAATAGTGCCGGAGGATTGGCGTACTGCGCATGTTGTTCCATTGTTTAAAAAGGGTTCAAAGAATAAACCTAGCAATTATAGACCTATTAGTTTGACGTCAGTGGTGGGCAAATTAATGGAAAGGATACTTAGAGATAATATATATAAGCATCTGGATAAACAGGGTCTGATCAGGAACAGTCAACATGGATTTGTGCCTGGAAGGTCATGTTTGACAAACCTTCTTGAATTTTTTGAAGCGGTAACTAGGGAAATTGATGAGGGTAAAGCAGTGGATGTTGTCTATATGGATTTCAGTAAGGCCTTTGACAAGGTTCCCCATGGAAGGTTGGTTCAGAAGGTTCAATCTTTGGGTGTTAATGGCGGAGTAGCAAGATGGATTCAACAGTGGCTGAATGGGAGATGTCAGAGAGTAATGGTGGATGGCTGTTTGTCAGGTTGGAAGCCGGTGACCAGTGGGGTGCCTCAGGGATCTGTGTTGGGTCCACTGTTGTTTGTCATGTACATCAATGATCTGGATGATGGGGTGGAAAATTGGATAAGTAAGTATGCAGATGATACTAAGATAGGTGGTATTGTGGATAATGAAGTAGATTCTCAAAGTCTACAGAGAGATTTGGGCCATTTGGAAAAGTGGGCTGAAAGATGGCAGATGGAGTTTAATGCTGATAAGTGTGAAGTGCTACATCTTGGCAGGACAAATCAAAATAGGACGTACATGGTAAATGGTAGGGAATTGAGGAATGCTGTGGAACAGAGGGATCTAGGAATAACTGTGCATAGTTCCCTGAAGGTGGAATCGCATGTAGATAGGGTAGTAAAGAAAGCCTTTGGTGTGCTGGCCTTTATAAATCAGAGCATTGAATATAGGAGTAGGGAAGTAATGTTAAAATTGTACAAGGTATTGGTAAGACCAATTCTGGAGTATGGTGTACTATTTTGGTCGCCTAGTTATAGGAAGGATGTCAACAAAATAGAGAGAGTACAGAGGAGATTTACTAGAATGTTGCCAGGGTTCCAGCAACTATGTTACAGAGAAAGGTTGAACAAGTTACGTCTTTATTCTTTGGAGCGCAGAAGGTTAAGGGGGGACTTGATTGAGGTCTTTAAAATGATGAAAGGGATAGACAGAGTTGACGTGGATAAGCTTTTCCCATTGAGGGTAGGGAAGATTCAAACAAGAGGGCATGACATGAGAATTAAGGGACAGAAGTTTAGGGGTAACGTGAGGGGGAACTTCTTTACTCAGAGGGTGGTGGCTGTGTGGAATGAGCTTCCAGCAGAGGTGGTGGAGGCAGGATCGATTTTAACATTTAAAAGTAAAGTGGATAGGTATATGGACGTGAAGGGAATGGAGGGGTATGGTCTGAGTGCAGGTAGATGGGACTAGGGGAAAACAAATGGTCGCACGGACTGGAAGGGCCGAGAGGGCCTGTCTCCGTGCTGTAATTGTTATATGGTTATATGGTTATATGAGATACAGTGACGGTTACGAATGTATCCGATCCTCTGGTTTTCAAAAGTCAAAAGAGTTAAGCAAAAAAACAGCAAATGCATTTTTTAATGGCACAACAATAAAAATCAATGCATCACTCTATGAACATCTATTTTTTTAATTGCCTTTTAATATAAAATGAATGCTACCTACAAATGTTCACTGATTTTGGAGGTGAGGAATTTCTGTCCTTTAATATATTTTCATTGACATACAGTAGGACATTAAATATTTCTATTCAGTTAGTGTGAAAAACATTCCATTCTCATAAAAGTGGCTCCTCTGTATCTTAGTACTCGAATAGATCTTTAATCCTTTGTTGAAAAGTGGCTAATACATAGTTAAATTAACAATAAGATGTTGTCACCTTTAGGTGTAAAGTCATTGAAACAAAGTTGGTGTTATTGAAAGGGATAAATATAATTATACAAAAATATAACATTTCAATGCCCAGCTGATAGATAGTCACTATGATCTTGCAGCTGTCCCTTTTCCATTAAGAGTATTTATTTAGTCCTGTGATGGTATACTTCTGCATGATGTGAACATTTTCACATCTGATCTGCTGTCCTCAGCTCAAGCTGGCATGTCTTTAAATCTAGAAATGTAAATGAAAGAAAAAGGATTAATTATATTACTCTATGTAGCATAAACCATAGTAAAATCAGTAATTAAAAAGGTAACATCATTGTCACAGACAAAAGAGCAGCACGTTGGAAAAGAGATAGAGTTGCTGCCTTACAGCGGCAGAGATCCAGGTTTGATCCTGACTACAGGTGCTGTCTGTATGGAGTTTGTACGTTCTCCCCATGACCTGCGTGGGTTTTCTCCGGGAGCTCCGGTGTCCTCTCGCACACCAAAAACGTACAGGGCTGTAGGATAATTAGCTTGGTATAATTGTAAATAGTCCCTAGTGTGTAGGATAGTGTTGGTGTGTGGTAAATCGCTGATTGGCACAGACTTTGTGGGCCTGTATCCGCGCTGTATCTCTAAACTAAAGCTCTGCAGGTTAGACCACACCTGGAGAGGGAAATGGACAGCAACGTTTTGTGTCGGGATGCTTCTTCAGACTGGGATTGTTCATTTCCCCCTCCAGGTGCTGCCTGACCCACTGAGTTCCTCCAACAATTTGTGTTTTGTGCAAAATTCCAGCATCTGCAGTTCCTTGTGCCATCATTCTCTCATTTTTTTGTTTATATTTGGAAAGCCCAATTTGTCATGTATTCTTGGACTATTATTCTTGAAATAACATTAACACATATCACCAGTAGTTAGGTTTGTTTCCACTGGTGGGAATGTTTCGTTCTGATAATTACCACTGTTCTGCAACAGTAAAACATATTTTATTGAATAACAGTCGTTGACTAAACATACAGTATATCAATATTTTTCTAAATGGATACTACTTACAACATTAAGGAAAACTGGAAATCAATGAAATTCAGCAGTTGCTTTCACATAATCAAAAACTATGTTCAGTCAATTTATATGTTTAAATTGATTTTTTAAATGATAGATTTTAAAAAACATTATGTTTTCTTTTGTTGGTTTTGTTACCCAAGGCACTTAAAGAATGAATGCTGCTGCAAATGACGGAAAGAGGACAGCATCTGCTGTGCTAGGTGTTTATATGTTGCATGTGGATTGTGCAAATAACAGGCAGTCACAGCAACGAGATAGAAGAAGCAGATCATATGGCTAATTTTTATGAGAGTGAGAGAATGGGCATATGCATTGTACCTTCTGCATGCTAAGACACTTAAAGATGCAGTTTAATACTCGAGATTATGGGAACATGGTCTACTTCATTCATTTCTGTACCTTCCTAACTTATATTGATTCATTATCATGCATGACCATCATCAACATCATCACAGGGACTTGCAATTCAGGGGAACAAAAATAATATATATTTTTATTTTTAAGGCATTTATGAATGAGGAGCTAATGTGTTGCTTTTTTAGCCTCACACTCATCTCAGGAAAAAATAGAATCCAGCCTTATGGTCATAATTTAACTACAACTTCCAGCTTTAAACCTGTATTGTGGCTCATCACTGCATTCTCAAGAAAAGCAGAGAATGCACAAGTGATCCTGCATAATAATGCAGGTAAGAAAAGGATACACCTATTGGCAATTACACGTGCCTATGATATTTATTTTCTACTCGATAGTCTAATTTTTGCTAAGTACATTATAAAGAATTGTCAAGAAAATTACATTATGAGAGGTTGGATTGAAAAGAGATCCTAATCTGTCATATTCAATCTTTCTGATTTTGCGAGAAAAGGTTTACTTTCCAGTTTATATTATTAGAGTAACAACAAAAACTTGCTGGGTTTGAAGCCTCCTGTAATGTTACATACATTTTTTAAACATGTATGCTAACTTTGAGATAGTGAGTGACATGCCTTCCATTTCCCTCTGAGTGCTCTGACAATTCAATTCCTATTCTTATTTCTGCAATTCAGCCTCTCCTCACCACAGCTGCAAAGTGCAGTCATTTTTCTTATGTCAGCAAGATAAAACACTCTAGACATTCTGTCTGCCACTGTCAACCTTCTGGTAGATCTGGGGCATAGGGTCATTCTGCTGCTGGACAGGGGGGGGGGCAGGGTGTGATGGCGACGTCTCTCAAAAACAAGGGAAGGGATTTCACGCCAGTGGGCCACATGAGTGGCAAGGTTGGGGATACATTTGTGTGATTTGTGTAAACAGTATTGAATGTATATATAGCCTAGAATGTTGGATGGAGTATTATAAGGATAATGTATTGGATATATTTATTTATCGAATAAAGTATATTTTGAATTTTTTATTTAATAAAAAAAATCTGGGTGAATAGAGAACATCGAGGAGATAAAGATGGAGTATGCATGTTGGAGAACTGTGAAGCCCCTCTTTGACTCCCAGACACACTGGTGAGAAGCAACCAAGGAGACCATCAAGAGGTTCTTCATATTTAAAGGGGTTCAGAGAGCAAAACAGAGTCAGAGGGAATTGTGTCAACTCCAGACATATTTGCAACAACTGCTCCTTCTGCATTCAAGGAGGGTAGATGTGAAGGAGAAAATTAAAGAGTTGAAGGACCAGCAAGTTCTGCTCTTTACGTCAGAATCCTCCAAGATCATCTTCCGATCCAGGGTCCGCCACGTGGAACAGGATAAGAGGTGCTCACGCATCTTCTTTCATAAGGTTCACAGGGGGAGCTCTGTGATCAACAGCTTTAGGGAGGAGAACATCCTTGCAGATGGACATGCTGAGGATCTGCACATCCTTTTACACAGGTTGGTACACTGGTAAGGCCACAGATAGCACTGCCTCCCTGATCTTCCTGTCCTCTATCACGGAGGTCTTGGGGGACAGCAAATGGGAGAGTCTGGACCAATCACATACCCTAGAGGAGCTGACTGGCTCTATCTGTCCCTTTGACTTGAGTAAAACTCCTGGAAGCGATAGCTTACCGGCCGAGTTGTATTCGGATCTGTGGGACTGTATGGGCACGGACCTGCTGGAAGCGTACAATGACATGCATCTAGGAGGCAGCATGTCAGACTCTATGAGGAAGGGCACCATCACCCTAATCTGCAAGCAGAAGGGGGCGATGACTGATGTAAGGAATTGGAGACTCATCACATTGTTGTATGTAGATTACAAGATCCTGTCTTATGCCATTGCCAACTGGGTCAAGTCTGTTCCAGGAAAGGACAAAATCTGTGCTGTATCTGGCAGGAAATTCTCAGACAGCCTGGTGCTGCTGAGGGATACCATTGTCTATGTGCAGGACAGACGGTGGATGTCTGTCTGGTCAACTTTGGCCAGGAAAAAGCCTTTGACAGGATAGCACACATGTGCTCTCTAAAATGGGCTTTGGGGAGGGAATCAGGAATCAGATCCAACTATTCTACACTGATATCTGTAGTGCAGTCCAAATCAAAGGGTGGGAATCACAGGGTCCAAATCAACGGATCCGATAGGGGCGCTGCACTGACAGCAGCCTCTGCCTGCAGCCCGTTTGTTTTTCCTCTTTTTTTAAAATTTTTAGTTAGTTTAAAGTCTGTTTTTGGGGAATCTTTGACTTTTATATGTGGGGAGGGGGGGCAGGGTAAGGGGGAAACTAACTCCCAGACGCTTCCTGGCGGGGACGCGATTATTTCTCTGAGTCGCGTCCTCGCCCCCCACCTCGCGGCCTACCACCTGGATCCGAGCGGCCTTTCCTGCCGGGGACCGGGAACCGGACCAGAGCTGCAACAGCAGCAGCGCGGCGCTGGAGTCATCATGCAGCTGGCGATGCCTACCTGGGTCGCCGTTGGAGCTCTGCAGCGTTGGGCCGCTGCTCCAACATCATGGAGCTCTGGTCTAGAGAGCTCCCAACGCGGGCGGTGCTGACCGTCATCGTGGAGTCCTGGGGCCCTTTGCCGAGGGCCTCCAGCGATGCATCTCCACCCGGCGCGGCCAGTGGACCTTGGGAGCTGCAGACTCCGGTAGGAGGGGGCCGACTCGGGGTCCAGGCAGCTGAGGACATCCCCCAGCCCCGACGTCGAACTTACATCACCCCGGGGAGCGGGCCTGAACATCGGGCCTCCCGTAGCGGAGACTGCAGGGAGCTCGGGGAGGCCCCGACCACGGGGGAACATTGGGGAGCATCGGGAAGAGACTGACTTTGGTGCCTTCCCTCACAGTGGGAAATTTTGATCCTGCTGTGAGGGGATGTTTTATGTTGAATTTCTGTCTACTCTGTGTTGTGTTCTTTATTTTTGGCTGTATGGTGACTTCATTTCACTGTGCCAATTGGCACATGTGACAAATAAAATCTATCTGTATCTGTATCAGAAAGCTTCCCCGTCAGGCAGGCTGCCCTATTGTCCGTCTGTTGCATTGTCCAAAAAGAACGACATGAGCATAAGAGGAGTGATATTGCCAGGCAGTGGGGACACTCAGGTCAAAACCTCCCTGCACATGGCTGATGGGTATGCCAGATGAGGCTGCTCGAGTCCTTCCTGTGTTTGAAGTTGGTGATTTAAGAGGTGCTGTCAGAAGAACCTACGTGAGTAATGTCTATGGATTTTTAAATTGCACACACCACATTCACAATATGACAGTAGTGGGAGGAATAAATGTTGAGAATTGTGATGGAATGTTGATAAAGTTATCCGCCATTCACTACCCAATATCCCAGGTGGCGTTGAATTTCTTTAGAGTTTTAGGGGTCATTATCCTGATATCCCCTGCAGATGGTAGAATAATATTGGGGTGACTGGATGTAAGTCACCTGCTACGGGATACCCAGTCTCTGACCTATTCATATAGTCACTGCATTTATGTAGCTGGTCCAGATGAGTTTCTGTCCTGAGATGATAATGATGGGGACTCTGAAATAATACCATTAAACGTCACAGGTTAGAATGTCTCCTAATGGAGATGGTCATGTCCTGCCATTTTTCTAATGTTAATATTACTTGCCACTGAAAAGTCCATGCAGATAATTATCTGTGCATTACAAATAATCTGTTCAAAGGAATGGAAGTTGTTACTGGTAAGGTAATTTAATGGGAGTTATAAATCAAATTGGCAGGAAAGATTGCACCTTGGATCTTGGAGACTCTTAGAATTAAAAGTGACGAGGCAAGATTGCAATCTGAAGGTAATAATATTGACGGAATTCTCAGAATGGTTTAGGAAGGACAATCGAAGGATGTCTTGTAACTGGTGGCCATTCTCATTACTGTTTTGCTCTAACGAGTCAAGGAATATGGGAGAAGGCAGGAAAGGGATACTGAATGTGGATGATCAGCCATGATCACATTGAATGGTGGTGCTGACTCGAAGGGCCGAATGGCCTACTCCTGCACCTATTGTCTATTGTCTATTATCAGAGTATGAATTTTACAGATCTTCAGTAAAGTTTACCAGTCACTTGATAATTGCATTGCAGTGTAGCTAAAATTATGCAGGTCCTTTGGGGCTGTTATATGTCATCCAGAGCCATGAGTTGAAGGTACTTATCACCTTCACAGCTAGTTCATAAGTTTTAGTAGCAGAATTAGGCCATATGGCCCATCAGGTCTACTCCACCATTCAATCATGGCTGATCTATTTTCTCTATGATAAGTGAGTATTAGGAAGTGGAGCATGCAAGGGATCATTGCTGCAGATTTTGAAACAGTGGATAACAGTAGACGTTCAATTACTCCTTTGGTGAAGCACATCTTTGTACATATCTTCTTCCTAACATGCTCATGTAAGATTCCATTAATTGGGAATGAGGTAACATCTGATGGACTTCATCATCACTGACAGGTCTGACTTTTATATGATAATGACTAAGTGGGTATGCAATAGCTGTGACAGACTGTGGAGCCAGTTTAATGATGACACATGGAATAATTCAACCTGTTCAAGTCAAATCTCCAGAAAAGATTTCTCAGAAAACATATTTGGGCCCTTCTAACAGAATTTCATGTCTGGATCTGATATAATCATGTTGAAACTTCCATAATACACCTCCCCCACCCCCCTCATTAAATCATCCTGTCACCGCCAGGAGAGCACCTCACACCCGATGACCAAATTTTTTCCCATTATAGAGAGGGAGCACTGCTTCCACAGCTCCAGATTCTTCCCCACCTTGGCTTGAAATGCAGGTACAGCAGGCAGTGAAGAAAGCTAATGGCACGTTGGCCTTCATAACGAGAGGATTTGAGTATAGACGTCCTTCTGCAGTTGTACGGTGAGACCACACCTGGATTACTGTGTGCAGTTTTGGTCTCCTAATTTGAAGGGGGCATCCTTGCTTTTGAGGGAGTGCAGCAGGACTGTCATATGAGGAAAGATTGGAAAGACTGGGCCAGTATTCACTGTAATTTAGAAGGATTGGAAGGGATCTTACAGAAACATAGAAATTAGGTGCAGGTGCTACTCCAGACATCCCACGAATCAGTCTGGTGAAACATATACAATTAAAAAAGGACTGGTCAAGCTAGATGCCGGAAAAATGTTCCGAATGTTGGGGGAGTCCAGATCCATGGGCCACAGTCAAAGAATAAAGGGGAGGCCATTTAAAACTGAGATGAGAGTTGTGAATTTGTGGAATCTCTGCCACAGAAGGCAGTGGAGGCCAATTCACTGGAAAAATTTAAAAGAATAAATTATCAGTTTTCAGCTTTACATAGTGATATTACTACAGTACCTCAGGAATCAGCAGTGGGCCCTCATGAATTATTATAAAAGTACTTTGAAAATTTGATCATTTAAAAATATGAAGGCTGTAAGATCTGAATTATAAATCTCGCAAAATCTTCATTTGTGTTGGCATTTATTTCTGTATTGTAGCTAAGCAGATGCTGTGAAGATAATTAACTGAAGGAATGTAAGGTGTAGGAGTGTTAATGAAATGAGTATTCCATTAATGTTTAGCAAACTGGCATTCAGAATTTAAAAGAGAGTTAGATATACCTCTAGGGGCTAGCAGAATCAAGGGGTATGGGGAGAAGGCAGGCACGGGTTACTGATTGTGGATGATCAGCCATGATCACAAACAATGGCGGTGCTGGCTCAAAGGGCCTCCTCCTGCAGCTATTTTCTATATTTCTATATATCCACTCCAACCATTTCTTGTCACACACCTCAGTCCCCCCAAACCAGATCCCCAGAACCTTCAAGAAGTCAGGCTTGATGGTGAAGGGGACGGAAGATCGGTCGGGCCAGTTGCCAAAGAGCATGGCCTCGCTCTTCCTGCGATTCACCCTGGCTCCCACGGCCATCTCAAACTGGTCGCAGACGCTAATCAACTGCAGACCAACTCTGGATCCGAGCAGAAGTCGGCGATATCGTCCATGTGCAGGGAGGTTTTAAAAATGTTAACTCTAGCGCGTAGCGTTTTGACAAAGGTAGAAAAACACCTACACACACACACGCATACACACACGTATACATACATATAAGATGAGACTTTTATAGGTATATAGATTGTCACGTGTACTAAGGTACAGTGAAAAGCTTCTGGCTGCGTGCTATACAGTCAAAGAAAAGACTAGCAAATTAATGACAGTGAGATAAAGTCAGACCTTCCTAAAATGCTATACCAGCAGGGATATGCTGTGTGCCATCAACACTTCGACATATGATTTCTGGCATGTTAATCCCATAAAGGTATAACTGAGTATAGGATGCCATTGGGGAACTAAAAAAACATCTCTGAAATCCCAGCTAAATATAAAGATTCATGCCCGCCAGCCCGCATGCGCGTCAATATGTCGACGCATGGCGCGAGAATCAGAGCAGTTTCAAACTGCTCCGGCAGGTAAGGGATTTTCGTTTCAGGACGGGCCGCTGCTCTAAAAATAGGGGCAGCGGGCCTAGAGAAGCTGGCACAGCCTGTGCAGCTGCCGCCGTGGAGGCTCCGTAAGGAGCTGGCGGCAGGAATTAATCGGACGAAGGCTCGGCCTGTGCAGCGACCGCTGTGGAGGCTCCATAGGCGGATAGGTATATGGACGTGAAGGGAATGGAGGGGTATGGTCTGAATGCAGGTAGATGGGACTAGGGGAAAACAAATGGTCGGCACGGACAGAAAGGGCCGAGAGGGCCTGTTTCCGTGCTGTAATTGTTATATGGTTATAGGTTATTATATATGGAGCTGGCGACTGAAATTAATCGGGTTACGGCTCGGCCAGGACAGTTGACCACCGTGGAGACTCTGAAAAAGGAGCAGGCAGCCTCATTCAATAGGCTGATGGCTCGGCCGATGCAGCTATCGCCATTAAGGCTCTGAGAGGGAGCAGGCGGCCGGATTCAGCAGGCTGACGGTACGGCCGGTGGCTACTGCCATTGAGGCTCCGAGAGGGAGCAGTTTTGGGGCTCCAAGGGAGCAGGCGACTGGTTGAGGCTCAAAAAGGGAGCCAGCCAGATGCCTGAAGGAAGCAACACCTGGCTCAGGGTTGCATTATATTCCTCCCCTTTAGACTCTGTTGAGGTTCCAGATGGGAACTTATAACTTATCTTATAAGTTAATTATGCTTTTAGCAACTGATTTCAGCACAAAGAACATAGTGTTTACTCAATGTCCGGCTTGGTCTCTGGGTCATAACTGACATGAGGGTAGCTTGTTATGGGAATGATCTCATACAGCAAAACAGGCACGGTTGGGTACAATTTGGAGTTGACAGCATACCCACCAGATCTGAGATTGGGGGTGTGATTATGTATACAGGTACACTGAGCTTACTAGTACCTATGAGATGAAGGATAGTTTTCTTCATTGTTATTCAATAGCTTCACAAGAAATTCCGGGTGCAGACTATCTCAACATGAATAGAGTGTAAGCAGCTAATAGCGGGAGTGAATTCAAATCATTTCAAGTCTCCCTCTACCGGGGGGGTGGGGGTTCATTAGCAGCCAATAGAGTGGATATTCCCCTTTGATCATCTTCTTGCAACAGCAGGAGGCTCTCATAGTGCACTTTCAGAAGTTATACATGTCTGGATGGTTGCAGATAGAATTCTGAACAGTGTTGCATGAGTTATTGTCTAACTCAAAGCCAATTGGGACTGTGGTCCGATTAAGGGCAACGGCCATGTTTGTAAGTTAGCATCATGATGTTAATAGCCCATGTCTTTTCTACTATTTATGGTTTATTTGTTTAAGTGTTTCACACAGATTGGTTTACTGCATGAAAACACAGAGCTTCGAAGGCTTCACATAGTCACTCACGTGACTTCGATATAAAATAGAAAGATTAAACGAGAACTTACCGTTTGAAGTTTGATCTTTATTTTATGAGAAGTTGAAGTGAGAGACTATGTACCTTCCACTCCCAACCCTGAATCTCATAAAGATCATTCGGTAAGTCAAGGGTTATTAATCTTTCTATAGTTTAAGTTCGTGCAAGTGGTCTGCGGTTTCAGATAGTTGCTCTGAAGAGTGACGCGCATGCGGGCTGGCAGGCTCTTCACATAATCCCTCACTTCAACTTCTCATCAAACGATGTTCTCATTTAATCTTTCTATTCTGTCATTAACAGAGACTTCACAAAAGTCTGCCCTCATATCTTGATATTAACATGCCTGCTGCCAAAGGTAAGTTTTCAAACTTGTTGCTCAGAATAACAAGGGTTGCCATTCTAAAAGATCAATGAGGATTGTTTAGATTGTGCAAGGCTGACTTACTTGTTCAGAATAAGTGATGTTTTCGCCATGGGATCGTTTCCAGGGTCTCTGAAGGATACCTTTTGACCCATTTTAGTGGAAAAAGATTTTCTTCCCCTTGGTTTTGCATTTCGAGGAAGCTCTTTTTTTCCAAACTCCTCCTGGAACTGCTTGTGAGGAATAAGGTCTGCAGATAAAATTTGTATTTGTTTTGTAATATTGTATAGTTACTCTGAAAAGGATACACATGTGATCCATGTGCAAAAGAAAATTTGCTAAATGTACTAAACGTTATAGAATAATTTGGTGCTTTTTCCAGTTATAGAATAAATTGGAATAAAATGAAATAAAAGCTCAAGACCCTTCACAACTCCAAAAATTCCCCTTTAGAATTGTTACTGAAAATACCTTGGAGTTTTTGTGACCAGAAAATACACCTCTCTATTTCAAACAAATTTCCCACCATTAATTACTAAATGAAATGCCAACATTCAATTCTGGAAAACACTTCCTATTTCCCTTATAGGCAGAGTAAATGCCATAAAGATGATCTTCCTTCCACAACTCCTGTATTTATTTCAATCAATACTGATATATCTCCCCAAAAGTGTTTTTTTTTTAATTGACTACTATTACTAACTTCATTAGGGACTACAAAACCCACAGAATACACGAAAGACATTTGTGTAAATCCAAAGAAAATGGAGGATTAGTTCTTCCTAACTTTCTTTCTTTCTACTACTGGCGACTAACATTAAAAATATAATTTTCTGGTTTGACGATACACGTCAACAGGTAAATTGGTTAAAATTGGAGTGGGAAGATTGTTTGCCTTTTAACATAGGCTCGATTTTCTATCTCCAATACATCTGAATAAGTCAACGTATGAGCAAAATCCAATAATACACAGTACCCTACGTATCTGGAAACAGTTGAAATTGTCTTAAAATGAGAAATTTGTCTCTCCTTCTGCCTACTGCTAACAATCCCTCGTTTAAACCGTCTACTTTACATAAGGTGTTTGTTCAATGGAAAAATCAAGGAATTAATACTGTGGGAGACCTCAATAAGAAGGGGACTTTCTTTTCTTTTCAAGAACTACAGGAGAAATATCATTTGAAAGCAAGCAATCTTTTTAGATAGTCTCAAATCCGAGATTATGTGAAAACATACACACAAGATTGTCCATTTATGGGTCCAGATATATTAGACGACTGTCTGAATAGACATGCCGATACAAGTAAGTTGATATCTTACATTTATAACACTCTCTTAAATGTTGATACCCCACCTTCTGAGATGTATAGGCTAGCATGGGAAGACGAGTTGGGTTTATCTATTTCAAAAGATATATGGGAGGAAAGCCTACTATACATACATTACTGTTCTTTAAATGTCAGGCATTCCCTGATACAATTCAAAATACTGCATAGGCTATACTATTCAAAGACTAAATTGAATAAGATCTTCCGAACTGTCTCCCCTATCTGTGATCACCTCCAATGTCACCTCCAAGAAGCTACCTTAACCCATTCCTTTGCATCCTGTATAAAGATACAACATTTCTGGATGGGAATATTCGATATAATTTCTAAAACACTTAAAATTAAACTGGAGCCAGATGCAAAACGAATAATTTTAGGAATGTCAGAGGGCTGTTCTAAGTTAACGACATTTCAAAGACGTTTCCTTGACCACGGCTTAATAACTGCGAAAAAACTTATACTAAAATTCTGGAAAAATATAACAGTTCCCACAGTGAAGATGTGGATCACTGAAACGACCGAGACACTACATAGAAACTTAGAAAAAATTAGGCTTGTTTTGGCTGATAAAGTAGACCAATTCTCCAAAAGGTCTCCTTTCACTGAATTTCTTCAACAACAGAATGGTTGAACAAATTTAAAACCGATGCTTAGGACGGGTGGGGTGGGGGGGGGGGGCACAGTGGGACATATCTCCGTTTTTTTTCTCTTCTTGCACTTCTTTGGTAATTCAGGGAGCTTTTCTTCTCTCTTTTTTGTATTTTTCTTTTTCTTCATTCTTTCCTTTTTTCTCTTTTTCTTGATATATGTATCAATTTATTATTCTCGATTTATGTATCAATTTATAAAATGTTAAAAATGAAGCTGTACGAAAGTTGTATAACTGTCATGCCGATTGCTTTATTCTTGTACAATTGCTTCTAATAAAATAAACATTAAAAACATATAATAATTTGCAATGCGAGTCCTTTGAAAATCATATTAATTAGTACAAAAGCAGGTTGTATTGGGAGACCCTGACCAAGATACCAAAGGGATCTTTCTTCTTTTCCTTGAATGCTGCTATAGTATAATTAGTACCCAAGAGAAAGATTGATAGGGTCTTTATTTAATATCTCCTTTCACATATTGTGTACTTCTGTGTCAGGCAAGAGTCCTGGTCTACTGCTTGAACGTACTTTACAGTTGATTCAAGGGTAATGGCACCAGGAAGCTACTTGCATGGTACTGTGGACAATTATCACTGCACTCATTTAACCACCCTATAGTTCCTTCTTTTGTGCAGTACAATGTAAAGCATGTCATAAAGTGAACACAGTTTTGTGCAGTTCTTTTCAAATTTTCTGACAAATGTCAAGTAAAGCAGTAACCTATATGGCCAGGTTACCTGAGACCTGGCACCTACACCGGTGAGGTGCCTCTACCCATCAGGCTTAACTCCTATATAGTTGAATAAGTCTGTTGTCATACCAAATGACACAGCAAGATGTTGTGCTTGGCATATGGCGTAATTATGCATACATTGCTGGGCAAACTGCAAGGTTTCCTAACTGACTGAGAATAAGTTCCATTTTACTTGCTCACATATTATACAAGCATGGAAGTATCTGATCAGACACACTGACTTGTTAGTTGTGTTAGTTTTGTCGTTGAAGATAGAGAAATACTCAGCAGGTCATAGAGCATCTGTGGAGAGTATACAGTTAAACTTTCAGTCAATTACATTGTATAGATGTTATCTACTTTTATCACACTTGATTTGACATGCTTTACAAGTGGGTGCCTTGTCAGTGCAGGAAGTGGTCATTATTAGCATCAGGCTAAATAAGGAAGTTCAGTCATTGAAACGTTACATCAAATCCAGTAAAAATGTTGACTACCTGCTTCTCCACAATGGATAAGCATTGACCTTTGAGGCGATCTTTGCTGGAGCAGCAATACCATAGGGTTTTTTTATAAATACCAGGCAACTGGAATAATTGGCATCTTCTGTACAAGTCATGATCTTTCTTCACAAGTTCACAAGTTATAGAAGTAGAATTAGGCCATTTGACAGATCGAGTCTACTCCACCATTCAATCATGGCTGATCTCTGCCTCCTACTCCCAATTTTCCTGCCTTCTCCCCATAACCCTTCACACCCGTCTTAATCAATGATTTGTCTGTCTCTGCCATGAAAATATCCACTGATGGCCTCAACAGCCCTCTGTGGCAATGAGTTCCACAGATTAACTACCCTCTGACTAAGGAAGTTCCTCCTCACCTCCTTTCTAAAAGAGCACCCTTTAATTCTGGGGCTATGACCTCTGGTCCTAGAATCTCCCACCAGTGGAAACATCCTTTCCACATCCACTCGATCTATGCCTTTCATTATCCTGTAATTTTCAATGAGGTCCCCCCTCAACCTTCTAAACACCAGTGAGTAGAGGCCCAGTGCTGTCAAACATTCATCATATGCTAACCCATTCATTCCTGGAATCATTCTTGTAAACCTCCTCTGGACCCTCACCAGAGCCAGCACATCCTTCCTCAAATATGGGGCCCAAATTTGCTCACAGTACTCCAAATGCGGCCTGACCAGCGCCTTATAGAGCTTCAGCAGTACATCTCTGTTTTTGTATTCCCGTCCTCTTGATATCAATGCTAGCATTGAATTTTCCTTCCTCACTACCAATTCAACTTGCAAATTAACTTTTTTGGAGTCTTGATCCAGCACTCCCAAGTTCATTTGCACCTCTGATTTCTGGATTCTCTCTCCATTTAGAAATTAATCTACGTCTTTATTCTTATTATCAAAATGCAGTACTTTGCTATACTGAATTCCATCTGCCACTTCTCTGCCCACTCCCCTCACCTGTCCTTCTGCAGACTCCTTGCTTCCTCTACACTGCCTGCCCCTCCACCTATCTTAGCATCATCTGCAAACTTGGCCAGAAAGCCTTCAATCCCCTTATTCAAATCATTAATATACAACGTGAAGAAAAGTGGCCCCAGCACCGACCCTTGCAGAACTCCACTAGTCACTGGCAGCCAACCTGAAATAGTGCTTTATATTGCAACTATTTGCCTTCGGCCATCCAGCCAACCCGCTATCCATGCTAGTATCTTCCTTTTAATACCATGGGCTCTCATCTTCCCCAGCAGCCTGACTTGCGGCACCGTATCAAAGGCCTTCTGAAAATCTGAGGTAGGTAAACAACATCTACAGCCTTCTCTCTGTCTGTCCTGCTATTAACATCTGCAAAGAACTCCAGCAGATTCATCAGGCAAGATCTTCCCTTCACAAAACCATGCTGACTTCGGCCTATTTTATCGTGAACGTCCAAGTACTGTGTAACCTCAACTTTTATAATTGACTCCAAAGTCTTACCAATCACCAAAGTCAGGATAACCGGCCTATAGTTTCTGCTCATCTGCTTTGCTCCTTTCTTGTACAGTGGTGTGATATTTGCAATTTTCCAATCTTCAGGATTCACTGCTAACTCTAGTGATTCTTGAAATATCACAACTAATGCCTCCACAACTTTGAGGTCACCTTCTTCAGAACCCTGGGGTGTGGTCCGTCCGATCCGGTCCAGGTCTCTTATCCACCTCAGATCTTTCAGTTTTCCAAGCACCTTCTCCGTAGTAATCGCCACTCCATTAACTTCCACCCCCTGACTCTCTAGGATTGCAGGTGCACTGCTGGTGTCTTCCATTGTGAAAACTGATGCAAAAAATTGATTCAATTCTTCTGCCATTTCTTGATTTCCCGATATCACTTCTCCTGCATCATTATCCAGTGGCCCTCTTGGCTCTTTTTTACTCTTTATATATCCGTTGAAATTCTTGCTATCCTCTTTTATATTATTGACTAGCTTACATTCGTACTTCATCTTTTCTCTCCATTTTGTCCTTTTAGTTACCTTTTATTGTTCTTTAAAAACATCCCAATCCTCTGGCTTCCCACTAATATTTGCAATGTTACATGCCTTTTCTTTTGCTTTTATGATCTTTCTTAAACAGAAGTATCAAGTCCCTGAAAGATTCTGTTCATCTGGTGACATGTGAACATTGCTCCTTGATATTTTAAACACATCATAATCTGGGATGATCCCAATGCTCTTAATTTGATATAATGCTATGTTCCTAAATTAGAAAAAATAGTTGCCAAGTTGACCAAACATTTCTAAAGAAGTGTTCCTATATCCGTGTGGATTTTCCCCAGGTGCTCCAGTTTTCTATCACACTCCAGAGACGTACAGGTTTGCAGGTTAATGGGATCCAGCAAAAATTGTAAATTGTCTCTAGTATGTAGGATAGTGTATGAGGCAATAGCTGGTCAGCATGGACTTGGTGAGCCAAAGGGCCTGTTTTTGCGCTAAATCACTAAAATCTAAAAATGCGCGCATTTACAAGTAACCAAACAGGTATTCAATTGTGGTCATGTGAAATGAGCTACGTTGAGAAGGTGAAATAGCAGTAAACAACTCTGGACAGTATCTAGAACCAGCAAAGCTTTGACCTCAATGCTTGAATAGCTCGAAGTACTGTTATTACGTTAAGCATTTCCTATTTATGGAATTTTTAGAGTCATTGTCAGTGAGTGATATGGTGTGGAAACAGGCCCTTCGGCCCAACTTGCCCACACCAGCCAACAATGTCCCAGCTACACTCGTCCTATTTGCCTGCGCTTGGTCCATATCCCTCCAAACCTGTCCTGTCTATGTACCAAGCCTGTCCGATCCATTTGCAGGGTTCTAAAATTTCAGAAGGACATTCATCACTTGATCTTTTGGAATTATTCAGTAGCTCTTACTTTTTGAACGTAGGAAATATCAAAAAGGCTGCCAATCTCAACAGCTGCAATATCAAGGTGAAAAAGCTTTGGGATATCTCATCAGGGACATGCAGACTTGCCAGAAGTTTGGAAATTGCCTCATGAAGTATTGTAAATTACCTCTAAACCTTGGTTAAGAAGTACTACAATAAAAACAAAGTTCTGGAAATACTCAGCGGGTCAAAAAATATCTGAGAAACACAGAAAATAGGTGCAGGAATAGGCCGTTCAGCCCTTTGTGCCAGCACCACCATTCAATATGATCATGGCTGATCATCCAATATCAGTACTCCGTTCCTGCTTTCTCACCATATCCCTTGATTCAGTTAGCCCTAAGAGCGACATCCAAAGTCTCTCTCGAAAACATCCAGCGAATTGGCCTCCACTGCCTTCTATGGCAGAGATTTCCACAGATTCACAACTCTCTGGGTGAAAAGGTTTTACCTCATCTCAGTGCTAAATGGCCTATCCCTTATTCTTAAAGTGTGACCCCTGGTTCTGGACACCCCCAACAACGGGAACATTTTTTCTGCATCCAGCCTGTCCAATCCCTCAAAAATTGTATATGTTTCTATAGGATCCCATCATCCTTGTAAATTCCAGTGAATATAAGCCCAGTCCATCCATTCTTTCATCATATGTCAGTCCCGCCAACCCGGGAATTAACCTGATGAAAGAGTGGAGAGTATAGAGTTAACATTTCAGTCAATTACCTTTTAATTAGGGTCTTTATCAAATAATTCGGTGGGTTCTGAGTCTGGAATTTTCATTCCTAAAAGCCAGTGAAAGCAGTCTTTGAAACATTTTAAGCGATTGATGAATACATGAACTACTGAGTATTCCAGTTGTTTTTTATTTCAGCCTTTGCAGTTTCAAGCGTGTAGGTGCAGTCCCTCGTTGTCCAAGAGGCACTGGCATCTCAAGCTTGCCCCGGCCACTCAGTCGTAGCTCCAGTGGAGGCATTGGCTGTCTAGGACTTCTTCCTGGCAACCTATTCTTGACCACGCAGTGGCACTGGTGGTCTCGGGTTAGTCCCAGTGGCTCAGTCATCCTTAAACCTTTGACAGAGGAACAGCTAGCAGGGAGCTCCACCTTTCCTATCTTTCCTCTCTATCCTCTCATTTCCCTCTTTCCTCTCTTAAGCTCGTAGCCATTTTGTTATTGCAGGTATTCAATGGACGTGTTGAAGTATATAAAGCTGTGTTGTTGCATCCTCTGTAACTTTTTTCAAACAATATTAAATGCAGAAGGGCTTCTGCAGATTGCCTTAAATATAGAGGTCCAGTTTCTCTGCTAACAACACAATTGTATGATTACATGGGAGATCTCTGGAATAAATCATCTCCATCCTGAAATATTAGCAATGAGCATGTAACTTTACACAAGAACATTTTCTATTCTATTTTCAACCGACCTCCATGAAATCCATTTGATGCCCTGTTTGATCTTTTCCAAATTCACTTTGTAGGACTAGCATGTTTCCATTAGTCTGCTGCTTATCACGTTTATAAACATTGCATTTATTTTTCCCTTCTTTGACTGAATATGAATCCTGGTCTGTTTTCCAGTCCCTGCCAATGTGACTTACTAATTAACAGGATGAAACATGCAAGTAGTCTAGAATATGAAAGTTCTTGTCCTTCATTAACTGTTTTACTCTCTCCCCAGCTCGATAACTGATTATAAATTTGTATCTTATCACAAATGCCTATGGAAATGTCTGAAAATCAGTACCTGTATGTTCTTTAATCTGTGGTGGCATGTTCTTCTTCCACTCCTTTTGTTGCTGGATCCAGTCGTCTGCATATCCATTTGTCATTAATTTGGTGAAATTTATGGGTTCATTTTTTCCCGGTAAAGACCTAAATTAAAAGTTTACTTATTACGGTTGTGCTTCAGGATATTCACATTGTTTGGCTATGTTTTACTTGTGTTTTATTTATAAGATTTTTACAAAAATTGCAGTCCCTGCAATAACATACAACGTTATTGTCATTTAGTGTAGAGATTAATTAAATTAGTCCAGATTGCCTTTAGGTCTGTTCCATAGTCCTTTCACAAGTATATGAGCTGGGATCCATTTAACATCTCCCTGGTGATAAGAGTTTAAACTTTAAACAGATAGATGCACAATTATATTTTCTAATGTGTTTATAGAAAATTATTCCAAAAAAAGATGTTGTCAAACCACAACAATAATGTCACTAATATCTGCTCTTCCCTATACATGCACTCCACTTATTTACTGTAGGTAGTAATACCAAACAGAAAAGGCTGGGAAATAGGCATTCTCTCTGTGGAAAGAGGAACAATGAACATTTGAGGTTGATAACCTTTCATTAGAACCTGTTGATGGCAGACTTGAAGCACTTGGTCAAGTTCAGCCAGGGACTGATGAGGAATCTGCGCATAATGTAGATGGCAATGAAACTTCAGAGATTGCATGTAAACATTCTGTCCATCTTTTGCAAACATCAGCCCTTTGATTGAATACCTTAAAGGGCCAAGAAGAAAGACAATATTTTGTGAATGTAATAGGTCACAGATTTATTAACAAAGACATGCATATTAATGGCTTGGGAGCCAATCTTGAAGAAATACCTTTGTACATGAAAGGAATAGAACAAAGTAGAATGTCACTAGTGGGAAGTTTTTGAAGCTGGATTATTAAAGTGTGGCAGATAGATACAGAAATTAATCCGTAAGTCTAGGAATATTAGAATGTATATTATGAATATTAATATACTGGGGATAGAAGTTAAGATGTAGCCTTGGAAACGCCTGGATAAACCACACCTAGAATTCTGTGAGCATTTCATGGCACCATACTTAAGCTGGATATTCTGACTGCAAGGAGTACTGTATGGATTTATTAGAATGATTAAAAAATATTAGGAAGAATTATGAGGTTAGAGCAAGACTATTTCTGCTTGCAGGACAGCATTGGATCAGATGCAGATTCTATAAGTTTGCGCCAAGTCTAGCAGGCCTTGGCGAGCAGAGCACGTGTTAACAAGGGACGTAACATCTGTCCTTAAATCATAAAACATTTTACAATCAAAACATTGGCATTAATTAAAAATCATAAAATATTAAGAATGACATGAAAATAACTCACTGTATATTAGAACTTACATAGTTGGAAATTTATTTTCACCCTCTATAGTTTTCCTCGTAAATAATTTGCCTCTTTGCCTCTTGTCGGTTATCTCTGGCAACTTCAGCTAGTGTATAAAATATATTGTTTTTATTAGAAGAATTTATTAGTAGGCAGTACATTTGCTTGCAATCATGAAAAATAAAATATATGTGAAATTATTAATGGCACTTTAGTGAAAATATAAGGAGAGTGCATCAAAAACAGTAGTTGAGTAAATGAGGGCATTTAACAGGCGAGTCTAATATTGCACTAATATTGCCAACACTTTTGATGCACAACTTTGTGCGTGAGGAATGCATGTTAGGAATTTATATATATTTCTGATTTATAATCCAATGATTAAGCTTTACTGCCAGGAAATCATGCAGGTTTTGAAATAGGTTTGAATTTCCAATATGCACATCCAATCCATGAAGATTAGTGGCTTGAAGGAATAGATCATCACAGAGCTGAACTGAATTATACTGCGTTAGAAATTTTAGGTGATATGAAATAAGTCTGAGAGATGATCCTTAATGTGCATCGAAAGAGTTTAAAATAGACAAATCGAGGATATAGAGAAAAAAGTTATATGCACCCAGCAAAAAGCATCAAATTATTCCACGGAATGAGGCCCTTTGGTCCGTTGTGCCAGTGCACTGAAATCACTAACCAGTTCGACTCATCTTTCTGCATTATCACCAGAGATGCCAACCCTAAATTTAGTTCACAGTAACATTCAACCCATTTGTCAGTAACAAATGGGGGTAAATGCATTTCTCTCAGTAACATGTTGCGGCACCAGAAATATGTATGGCAACGACCCAAAATCTGCAACGCGCGTTGAATCCAACCTTCCTTTTTTCAACTAGTACTATATACAAACTCATTAAACACACATAAACATCCTTTAGTATACACATACACATAAACTCAATTGTCTAAATGACAATGCCGATGTTGGGGGAGTTCAGAACCAGGGGCCACAGTCTTAGAATAAGGAGTAAGCCATTTAGAACGGAGACGAGGAAACACTTTTTCTCACAGAGAGTGGCGAGTCTGTGGAATTCTCTGCCTCATAGGGCGGTGGAGGCCGGTTCTCTGGGTGCTTTCAACAGAGAACTAGATAGGGCTCTTAAAGATAGCGGAGTCAGGGGATATGGGGAGAAGGCAGGAACGGGGTACTGATTGGGGATGATCAGCCGTGATCACAGTGAATGGTGGTGCTGGCTCAAAGGGCCGAATGGCCTCCTCCTGCACCTATTGTCTATTGAAACATACAACACAGGCAATGGGCCCTTAGCCCCACAATGCTAATGTTACCTCTGTTCCTTGCACATGAATGTCTTAACAGCCTTTTGACCATCTCTGTCTGTAGCATCATCCTGTACCCACCATCGCTCGTTCCCGTTCTCGCTCGTTCCCGTTCCCGCCCTTCCCGCTGCACGTGTCCAACCGCCGCTCGTTCCCGCTCCCGCTCTTCCCGCTGCACGTGTCCAACCGCCGCTCGTTCCCGCTCCCGCTCTTCCCGCTGCACGTGTCCAACCGCCGCTCGTTCCCGCTCCCGCCCTTCCCGCTGCACGTGTCCGACCGCCGCTCGTTCCCGCTCCCGCCCTTCCCGCTGCACGTGTCCGACCGCCGCTCGTTCCCGCCCTTCCCGCTGCACGTGTCCGACCGCCGCTCGTTCCCGCTCCCGCCCTTCCCGCTGCACGTGTCCGACCGCCGCTCGTTCCCGCCCTTCCCGCTGCACGTGTCCAACCGCCGCTCATTCCCGCTGCACGTGTCCCACCGCCGCTCGTTCCCGCTCCCGCCCTTCCCGCTGCACGTGTCCAACCGCCGCTCATTCCCGCTCCCGCCCCCGCCCTTCCCGTTTATTGTTTTGATTATTTTTCGTTCCCGCCCTTCTCCGTAACGACATGTTTGCCTGCCGGAACACCGTATTTAGGTTGTTTCGCCGGGACGAAATACGGCGAATCCGGGACAGTTGGTAACCCTGCATTATCACCAGACAATTTTTACATACAAATTTGTACAATTCCCTTTTAAAGCCAATTATAAATTTTACTTCAAGCATTGTTTTCAGTATCTCATTTCTTATAGCAGTGTCTTTTATAAATATAATACAGCATAGTATTATATTTATATAAGAGTCATAGTTGTACAGCACGTACCCCTCAGCCCACTAGGTCCACATCGACTTTTTTGCCTCTCTACACCAATTCAATTTTCACACATTAGGTCCATATCTTTCTAAGTCTTACCCATTTTAGTGCCTGTCTACGTGTCTTTTAAATATAACTTTTAAATATAAATTTTAGAGACACTAAAAATAAAATCTCCCTATATGCGGATGATGTATTACTTTATATCACTGAACCAGAAACAAGTATCCGAAACTTGGTAAAATTAATAACAGAATTCGGATCTTTCTCAGGATACAGTATCAATTGGAATAAAAGTGAACTTATGCCAATAACGGTGAATAACTTACATATACTACAACAATTCCCTTTTAACAAACGAAAAAATTAAATATCTTGGAATTTTTGTAACAAAAAGATTCGACTCCTTATTCAAATCTAACTTCCCCCAATTATTGAATAAATTAAATAAGAATATTTTATGCTGGAAAAGCTTACCTATCTCAATGTTAGGTAAAATTAATACAATAAAAATGATCTTTCTTCCACAATTATTATATCTCTTCCAATTAATTCCGATATATCTCCCTAAAAATTTCTTCAAAAAGGTAGATTCCCTAATTACTAACTTTATCTGGGATTATAAGAGTCATAGAATAAATAAAAAACATTTATGTAAATCTAAAATAAATGGAGGATTAGCATTACCAAATTTTATGTTTTATTACTGGGCAGTCAATATTAAAAATATGAATTTTTGGCTAGAAGAAATAGATAACCAACCAACTTGGTTAAAAATGGAAAAAGAGGATTGTTCTCCCTTTGAAACTAGTTCTATAATATTTGCTAATACTAATTTAGCTAAGAAAATTTATAGTGAAAATCCGATAATAGAAATTGGAATCCGTATTTGGAAACAAATAAAGAAAACATTAAAACTAAAATCAATACCATTATCTCTTACCATTGTAAATAATGTTACGTTTAAACCTTCAATGATGGATAAAGCTTTTTTACAATGGAAAAATAAGGGAATTACTAAGATGGGAGATCTTTATAAGGAAAACTCTTTCCTTTCATTTCAAGAGTTACAACAAATTTATGGACTACACACTAAAGAATATTTTAGATATTTACAAATCAGAAATTATGTTTCTGCAAATACACAAGAACTTAGAAATAGAAAGATAGAAATTCTAGATGAATGCTTAAATAAACACCCAAATACAGATAAAATGATTTCATTTATATACAATATTCTATTGGAAAATGATGCTCCATCAACAGAAATATATAGACATTTTTGGGAAAAAGAACTAGGTCAAATTATAAGGCCAGAACTATGGGATGAAAGTTTACAACATATACATCACTGTTCGTTAAATGCTAAACATTCCCTTATACAATTTAAAATACTACATAGATTACATTATTCCAAAGCTAAATTACATAACATCTTTCCAAAAGTATCCCCCATATGTGATAAATGTCAACATTTAGAAGCAAATTTATCACATTCATTTACTAACTGTATAAAAATTACAAAATTTTGGATAGAAATATTTAAGATAATTTCGAATGTTGTCAATATAATTCTGACTCCTGATCCAAAGTTAATAATACTTGGAATACTAGAAACAGACCAACTAGTAACAATGAATCAAAGAATTTTTATTGACTATGGTTTAATAATTGGGAAAAAACTAATATTATCCAATCACCAGCCAATTGCACGGATACCTCTGTATATGTATATGTATAGATGTATATACTCATACTACTGCACAGTAGTAGTAGGAGACAGGCAGTCATTGAGGTGCAGCGTTGAGAAGTGTGACAGCCGCAGGGAAGAAGCTGTTCTTGAGCCTGCTGGTACGGCAGCGGAGGGACCTGTATCGTCTCCCGGATGGGAGGAGGGTAAACAGTCTATGGTTGGGGTGTGAGCTGTCCCTGGCGATGCTGTGCGCCCTGCACAGGCATCGTTTACTATGGACAGACTCAATGGAGGGGAGTGAGGAGCCTGTGATGCGTTGGGCGATCTTCACCACCCTCTGCAGAGGCAGCGTTATAGAGCCGGGCCGGGTGGGGCGGAAGTGGAGGAAGTAAAATCGCCAGCAAAATAAGAACAATGTCGGGGCCGGGGGGGGGGGGGGAGTGGAGGAAGTAAATTCGCCAGCGAAATAAGAAAAATGTCGGCATATTTGGAGGAGAGCCGGGGGGCAGCAGGCGTTATGGTCGCTGGCCATCAGGAGGCAACAAAATGAGTGAAGGGGGGGGGGAGGATTTTATTTAAAAATATGTACATACAAATGTCTAAATGTAATGAGAAGTGGATTTGCGAATGTAAAAGTGAAATCGCTAGCGAAATGGAAAAAATCTCGGTGTTTTTGCGTGTAGTTTTGGCGGACCAACGAATCAAAGGCCAAATCAGACGCCCATAAATAAATAAAGACACACACACACAGTTTTAAAAGTATATAGATAGTTGTAATTGATTCCACTGCCTGCATTAGCAGCAAGTTCAGAGATTGCACAGGCACAATGATCCTACTTTCTTCCTTCTATCTATGTGCCAATTATGTAGTAACATCAACTCCCAGACTTTTCTTTCAAACAGTTACTCCAGTATTTTGTATTTTTCCTGGTAAACCAACATCTGCAGTTCCATTAAAAAGAAAGGGCTAAGGAAGGGCCCCAACCCAAAATGTCATCTATCCATGGTCCTGAAGAAGGGTCCTGACCCAAAGCATCACCTATGCATGTGTTGAAGCAGTGTCCCAACCGAAAGTATCACCAATCCATGGTCTCCTCCCAAAACTTTACACATTCCTTCTCTCCAGATGCTGCATGTCCCGTTGAGTTACTCTAGCTTTTTGTGTCTGTTTCCTGGATGCTGCCTGACCTGCTGAGTTATTTTGGATCTTACCTTAAACCAGCATCTGCAGTTCCTTACTTCTAAACCTGTATTTAATGTGATTGAACCAGCGCAGATTGTTGATAACAATCCATTTCAAAGTATGGTTTGAACTTTTGTAATGACAAGTAGTGGTTCTTACAATATACTTGGGGTTAGATATTGTTAATAACATCATTACATTCACTATACATGGTTTGACACAGTTTATGGGATGGAAGATTGCAACCTTCACGTGGTCCGCTGTTTCGACTAATGCAACCAACTCGACGTACACAAACGCCACACGAAAGAAGAAGAAAACACAGTATATGAATCACATTTTGAAATATATTTGTTTCAAAGTCTTCAGGCCAAGGCCATTTGTGTTTTGAGTCCACCTGTTTATATACATTTGGGAGATAGTAATGTAACATTTTGACACCTTCTCACAATAATATTAATGTAGGAGTTGTGCTAACCAAAGAATAGTTGGTTGAAATATATGGCAAATAAATGTTAATAATTATCATGCTGGAAGTGTGTATCCAGTAAATAGTTGAATGGAAAAAAACACTCCTAAAAGGAATATGTATGATGTATTTGTATATCATCTGATTTTATTCCTCATTGACTTCAACGGAAAGTAAAATGGAGTAGAGTATCAAACAGGCAGGCAATTTGATCCTATTTTTTTGTTTGCTGGGTTGGATTGAACATATTAATACTTAATTTCTACATTTGAGAAATAAATGAGGGCATGAATCATGAAAATAAAATATACCAAAGATGACATATTAAGAAAGGCAGATCATTCTTGCAGCAATCTAATGTATGTCACTGCCATCTGTGTGCTGAGCAGTTGCTTGTTAGATATCAGACCAGATTAGCATGTTAGGATCTCAGTTGATCAATAATGGAAGTGACAGTCTGTACTATGATAGCATAAATGAATCCATGTTCCTAATTCATTTCAGCTTGGTTATTCAGTTAAATAAGAGTTTCCTGATTATTAATAATTTGAGCAGAAATAGATGGTATTAACATTATCATGGAACCTGCTAACTACTAGGTACCTTTACTTTTGCTTCATTTTCCTTCTCATTGTCTTCTGACTCCTTTTCCAATGTTGAGTTGACAGAGTCATTAAATATTTTTTTAGATTTGTTATTAGAAGGGCTTGGAATAAACTCCTCATGAACCATGTATTCGGGCAAATACCATTTAGTGACCCTGCAAGTAAAGTAAAATTTAACTAGCTGACATGAGAGCTCTATGAATCACCACTTTGTTTCTCTATATTTTTAAACTTTATTCGGGGGGGTAGTGAACAATGTAACCATTAGATAACTTGTCCTATAAAATTAACAAGTGTCTACTTTAAGTTTAAATTTGCTCTACACTTTAAAGCTATCATCAGTTCCATACCATGAACATGCGCCGTGGAAAGCATCTTATCAGGATGTATCACAACTTGGTTCGGGAACAACTCCCTCCAAGACTGTAAGAAAATGCATCGAATTGTGGAGGCAGCCCAGGCCTTCACACAAACTAACCCCCCTTCCACTGACTGCATTTATACCTCATGCTGCCTCAGGAAGGCCAGTAGCATAATCAAGAACGAGTCACACCCTGGCCACTCCCTCTTCCCCCCTCTCCCATCGGGCAAAGGTATAGTCGTGTGAAAATGTACACCTCCAGATTCAGGGACAGTTTCAGTTATCAGGCAACTGAATCATCCTGCCACAACTAGAGAGCAGTCCTGAGATACTATCTACCTCATTGGTGACCCTAGGACTGTCTTTGTAGAAGAAGGGTTTCGGCCCGAAACGTTGCCTATTTCCTTCGCTCCATAGATGCTGCTGCACCCGCTGAGTTTTTCAGCATTTTTGTGTACCTTTGTTCGGACTTTACTGGCCATACCTTGCACTAAACGTTATTCCTTTATCATAGAAACATAGAAACATAGAAATTAGGTGCAGGAGTAGGCCATTCGGCCCATCGAGCCTGCACCGCCATTCAATATTATCATGGCTGATCATCCAACTCAGTATCCCGTACCTGCCTTCTCTCCATACCCACTGATCCCCTTAGCCACAAGGGCCACATCTAACTCCCTCTTAAATATAGCTTAAATCATGTCTCTATGCTCTGTAAATGGCTCGATTATAATCATGTATTGTCTTTCCGCTGACTGGATAGCACACAACAAGCTTTTCACTGTACCTCGGTACTTGTGACAATAAACTAAAGTAACTAACATACCAACATTTAATGACAGTAATTGACCAGCATTACAGTTTACCTTTAACATAGGAGAACAATTTTAAAACAAATTATGCAACATACTTGGGTACCTAGTCTTGGTAAATAGTGTACCATGTAAAAACAAAAGGGTAAAGCTGAACCCATGTAAAACTTGAGGAAAATACCAGGGTGGTGGAGAGTATTTCAAAAGGTTTCACTTACGAAGACATACAGTAAAATGGCGATAATCTTCTGATTAATCAATATTCTTGATGGTTTGGCACCTGACTCACCAGGTGCAGTATGGGGCTTCAGTTTGCATGTTCCATTTCTATTTACTTGTGTCATGGTTCCTGCAATCCCATTAACACATTGGGACTCTGATTCACTCCCATAAACTACCTGGGGCCCCAGATCTTGCAATCCCTTTAATGCACAGGGACTTTGCTCCTGTGTTTTTTTTTAACAAGCGATTGACAAACCTGGAAAAAAGAAGCTGTTGCCCTGGAAATTGTATTATAATGCAGTATAACATTGTTTATAAAGTGTAATTATAAGTGTGTAGGGGTAGTAATAAAAATAATATTTATAATAATGGGCCAGAAAATCTGCTGTTCTACTACTACTACTACCAGATTCCTGAATATGCCGGATTATCTGCATGAGGAAAAATCAATTTCGAACCTTAGATTAATTATGTACATAACTGCTGTGCAATACAATAGTGTTGTCATTGGCCTTATTCAGTTTCACGGTCCAATGCTCAACTTACTTTGTTGTGAATAATTATCCTCCTAGATTTAAACTGTGAAATGGAGAAGTAAAAAAAAAAACTCACAGGAAAGGTATAACTGTGGAAAATTAATAAGCAGGATTTTTTTTTCTGGTTTCTATTAAGACTAAAATTAACTCTTGGGTAGAGAAGGATAGCTTATAAACTGATTAACCTGGACCCATGGATTTATCAAAGATTGGAGCTTTCATATGCTAACACGATGGCGCAGCGATAGAAGCGCTAGGGATCTGGGTTCAATCCTGACAGTACAAAGTTTGTACGTTCTCCCCGTGGGTTTTCTCCGAGATTTTCGTTTTCCTCCCACACTCCAAAGACGTACAGGTTTGTAGGGTAATCGGTTTGGTATAAATATAAAATTGCCTGGGTTGTGCAAAACCTTAACAACAGACATGACCTTGTTTTTTCATGGACCCATTGATTAAATCCCATCTGTGATGTTGCAGGAGATGCTATAAAACGATATAGCATTGAGCAATTAAAATTTTATTTTTCCCAGAGTTAAAGGCAATAACAATCATTTTCAGATCATTTCTCATCACTCTGGAAATTTGACCTGAGGCAACTCATTCTTGCACATCTAATACCATTTGTGCATCATTTCCATATGAGATGATATAATACCTTGATTTATAAAACACAGGAGAAATTAGACCAGGTTATCATGACACCCATCAATGTACCCATCCCTGTATACTCCTCGTACAGTTAAGTATTTTTTAGTATAGGCTGGATTGGGACCTTTGTTCCATAGTTACTTTGATCCTTCTGAATCCACATCCCTCTCCTCCACCACCATGTTCCAACATTTCCCAACTCTGTGTTTGGTTTCTATTCTCACTGCCAACCTTTTGAGGCTCATGCCCTGAGCATCCACTCTTGTTCCAGACTGAGGATCAAGTCCAATCTTCCAAGAACCAGGCTTTAAATTTACAGTATGCCCCTGACCACCTGAAGCCCAGACCCATGATAGGTATACCATTCTATATCCCCCCCAGCTCTTCCTCTGCTCACACAACTTTGCCTCCAGACCCTGCATTGGGTTGATCTTGCAGACCATTTCTGACATTGATCTTGTTTTCAGACATACCCACCCCAGTCCAGATCTTGCTCACAGGTTCCAGTCTTGAAGGAAGATTGCTTCCCCACCGTTCAATATCCTGCTACTTTGCTCACCTATATGACCTCTGGTCCCTAAGCCTTGGAAGTTGCAGTGGTCGACCCTCGACCATAACAATCATTGATACACTGATGTTGGATTATTTAACTCATCGATTTCTTTGTTCCAGAATTACCATGTTTATATCTTAATTTGTATTTGTGCACCATCAGTACCAACAAGCAGGACGATGGAAAGATATGTTTTAAGTAATTTATTCGGGATGATGTCCATCTTTATAACTCATGCCATGTTTTGGCAATCGTGAGCAAGGTGAGAGTTTTATGTATATTATTACACATCTCTGCAAAACTATCATTAAAAGGTTATTATTCAATCATTAAGTACCTATCTTAATGTTATATTTTATTAACCTTTTCACATGCACAATATTTTGAGTTGAGTTTAGTTTATTGTCACGTGAAATTTCATAAGTAATGGGACCAGAATTAGGCCATTCATCAAGTCAACTCCGCCATTCAATCATGGCTCATCTATCTCTCCCTCTAAACCTCATTCTCCTGCCTTTTCCCCATAACCCGACACTTTTGCTTTTGTTGCATGCTAACCAGACAGCGGAAGGACAATACTTGATTATATTCTAGCCATCCACAGTGTACGGATACACGAACATTCATTTGATACATATTCTGAACTCCACACTGTGTACAATTCATATTCAAAGACTGCAAATTAACACACATGTATACTTACTCTTTGGTCTTGGCAGGTGGTGCTGCATGCGTGAACCATTCTGGTTGTAAGAAGGAAACTGGAGATGACTTCCTTGGAGGAGGAGAATAGTGCCTCAGCAAATCTGTATTTTGTATGTATAGAAAAAAAATTATTTAGTTAAAAGCTAAAAGACTATTTAAAAAATGAAAAACACTTCTTAGATTTTTTTTTGACGAGAAACTGAAGTCTGGATTTAACATCTAGCTAGTTTGAATCTCTGGGCAAATCAAACAGCCATAGAAAAGAACTGCCAGTTTCCATCCTATTAATTAATCAAAAACTATTCGGATAGTTTCTTAATTCCTGGTGTTCTTCTTTTGAGAATCCATTACATCTGTGCTCTCATTTTCTTTTGCTCGGTCAGTAACATTAACTTTTTGTCCTTGCTAATTATTTCCCATTTTTCTTTGGATGTATTTCATAGAATCTGGCAACCCTTCAATACTAACAAATGGCTGTTGTTAATGTTCATGTCCCAGAAATGGGAGCAAGCACATTTTTCTGACTGCAGGGTATTACTTAAGATTTAATCATGCACTCTTCCATTATACAGCATGTACTCAGTCCATTTCCACACACCTGCACTTTAATTCCATCATTTATTTAAAAGAGTGCATAAAATCAAAGTGCATACCAAATAAAGTGAAAACATGAACCTCCTTCTTTTCTTTGGCAAGAATGTGCATGCAAAGCTCTGTCACTGAAGAGTGCTGAGTAAAGTTAGGTTGCAAATGAAGGTAAAAATTGTCCCAGAACTGCGAGAAATATGTCAGTTGATATGATGGCTTCTCATGGTGAATTTTTTTGCTTGCATGCCCAAGGTATGCAAATAGTCGCCACATAAAGGGTGCTGACAAAGTTACAAAGTATCTTGCGCCAGCTCCTACTATTCTCTCCCCCCCTCCCCTCACGGTGGTCTCCCCATGCCAGCCCCTCCTTTGTTCTCCCCCCCCCCCCCCGCCCACCTCAACTCTCCTCCCGGCCATTTCCCCTTGTATACAATTTCTCTAGTATATTTCATGTTTTAATTCATGTACACGGGTAATAAAATATTTTTTAAATTGCATTGCACAACATTTAGCATCATTTACCTTTGTGATTAAAGTTAATAGAAAAATATCGTCTCTTGTGGTTTTTTATTTTACTTTTTCATATTGAATATTTCCTTCCTGTACTCATTCTCTTCTTTATTTGTGATCTGACCCACCACACTTGTAGATGGAGTTCGAACCAAATTTGGCCACACAGTCGTGAGTGTAAAGGGATTATAGGAGGGGACTGAGAACACATCCTGCGGGACACCAGTGTTGAGAATTATTGTAGAGGAGGTATTGCCACCTATCCTCACTGATTGAGGTTGGTGGGTCAGAAAGTCGAGGATCCACTGTCAGGGGGGCGAGGGGGAGGGGGTGCTGTTTCCTCTGTGAGTGAGTGAGAAGAGCAGCAGCAATTCAAATAACAATGTTTCAATCCAATTTGCTACAGGCAAAGTTTCGGAAGGCTGGACCACTGATAGCATGGCAGTGTTGATTAAAATTAAAGAAAGTGAGAGAGTAGATAATTACAGGCTGCTTAACCTGTCAAGGTCTCTGGTGAACAATCATCGGAAAACATTCTGAATGAATTAACTATCATTTAGAATGGCACAGATTAACCAAAAATGGTCAACATGGAATTCCCCCCTCCCTGTCTCCCCCCCCCGCCCCCTTTCGTCTCTGTCCCCCCTTCCTCTCTTCTGCCCCCCCCTCTCTGGCCCCCCCTCCCTCTCCGCCCAGCCCTCCCTAACTGGCCCCCCCCTCTCTAGGGAGTGGTGAATATTGGGACCTATGGGTGAGTGGTGAAGTATTGCGATCAGGGAACCAGCCCTCCCCTGTGATGTCGCGACTCCCCAACCCCTCAATCTCTACATTCCCCCCTCTCCCTCTCTATCCCCCCCCCCTCCAGCGCTGCGCAGTTGGGGGTTATGCGTGAGTGGATAGGTCGGGGCAAGGGGTAAAAGGAGCCAATTAATAAAATTAATAATATCGGGGGGGGGGTGGTAGGTGTGTGTGTGGTTTGCGGTTGCAGCTCCTAGACTTCCCTCTTCCCATCTGACCTGCCCCCTCCATCGACTCCTTTAAGTCAAGACTAAAAGCTCATCTCTACTCCCAAGCCTTTCTTGACGTCCTCTGAGCGAGGGCTATATGTATGTAGTGATGTTTGCATTTAATCTATGAACCACTGTTGTATAACGTTAGTACCTCCACCAATGTAAAGCACTTTGGCCAATGAGAGTTGTTTTTTAAATGTGCTATAGAAATAAAAGTGACTTGCTAGACACTCCTTGATACAATTTAAAGTTATACATAGATTACATCTCTCAAAGTCCAAATTAAATAGAATTTTCTCAAATGTGTCCGCAATATGTGATGTGTCAACAATTAGAAGCTAATTTAACGCATTCATTTACAAAATGTATAAAAATCACTAATTTTTGGATAGAAAATTTTAAGATAATCTCAATTGTAGTTAATGCAAAGTTGACTCCAGACTCAAAACTAATTATATTGGGAATACTGGAAACAAATCAGATATTAACAACACAACAAATAATTTTTATCGGTTATAGTTTAATAATTGGTAAAAAATTAATACTAAGATTTTGGAAAAGTCCTACTTCCCCCACAACTAAAATGTGGATTACAGAAATGTCGGAGACGTTACACTTGGAACGATTAAGGCTTGCCCTGATGGACAGGCTGGACCAGTTCAGAGGAATATGGTCTCCATTTATTGAATATTTAAAGGGTCAAGATGGTCCGGTTCGAAGCCATGACGGAAGCCTGAATGTATGAATGGATGAAGAATTATAGACAATAGATCATAAATATATCTCCATTGAAGAATATCTTGTTTAATATTCCACTCAATCAGTTTATCTCTCTCTTTTTTTTTCCTTTTATTTTTCTCTTTTTTATTTCCTACTGCTATAAAATAAAAAAGAAAATTATAGTACAAATAAGATTGATTGTTAATTTTAAAAATATTAAGAATGTATGTGACGTTAATATTTTCTTTTGTTTTAATTGGATTTTATATTTCTTCTTAATATGTAATTACTTCTAATAAAAATATCTTATAAAAAAAGAAATAAAAGTGACTTGACTTGTGTGTAACGCCGAAGGCCCCCCCCCCCCTCCCCGCAACCGCGCGTTGAGGAGACCCAATGGGTCCCCCTTGGTCTAGTAGAAAATAAAAGTATATCAAATTAAAAATTGGCTCAGTGACAATTAGCAAAGCTCAAAATATTGATAGGTACTTAAGTGGGATTGGCAGAAATAATAAATCATCTACTCAGAGCTTAACGGCAATGATTAGGTTGAGGTTTATTCTTGTCACATTTACTGAGGTACAGTGGAGAGCATTTTGCACGTTATCCAAATAGAACAGATATACCATACATAAATCAAATCGAGCTCAACTCAATAAATAGAGCAAGGGGAAGATAGAGTGCAGAATATAGTTCTCAGCATTGTAGCACATTAGTTCTATACACAAAGTCCAAGTTTCACAACGAGGTAGAGGTGAATTGAACAGTATCATGTTCATGAGTGATAGAAGCAGAATTAGGACATTCGGCCCATCAAACCTACTCCGCCATTCAAGCATGGCTGATCTATCTTTCTCTTTTAATCCCATTCTCCTAGTTTATGGAAGGACCATTCAGAAACCTGACAACAGAGGGGAAGAAGCTATTCCTGGGTCAGCCTGGTGGAGCATGCCTTCAAGCTTCATTACCTTCTGCCAGATGGGAGCAGGGAGAAGGAGGAATGACTGGGGTGGAACAAGTTTTTGATTATATTGGCTGCTTTCCAGAGGCAGCATGAAGTGTAGATGGGCACAATGTTGGGAAGCCTGGTCGGTGATGGACTGGGCTACTTCTACACCTCTCTGCAATTTCTTGTGATCTTGGGCAGAGGGGTTCTCAAACTAAGTTGTGATGCAACCTGACAGCATGTTTTCTCTGGTACATCTGCAGAAGACTGTAAGAGGCCCTGGAGACATGCCAAATTTCCTCAGTCTCCTCAGGAAGTTGAGGCGTTGGTGTGCCTTCTAGGCTGTCACATCATTGTGGTTGGTCCACGACAGGTCATTGATAATATTAACACCAAGGAACTTAAATATCTCAACTTTTTCCACTTCTGCACCCCATGATGCTGATTGGAACATGTACTCCACCATGCTTTCTGGTCAATAACTAGCTCTTTCATCTTGCTGTCATTTAAAGAGTGTTTATTGTCTTGACATACTGTCACTAAGTTCCCTATCCCCTCCCTTCCTGTACTCAGTCTCGTCATTATTCCTGATTCAGCCCACTACAGTTGTGTCATCTGCAAACATACAGACGGAATTAGAGCCCAATTTGATCATGCAGTCGTAAGTATATAGGGAATCTAGAGAGCACATCCTTGCAGATCACCGATATTAAGAATTATCGTGGAGGATGTTTTGTCATCTATACTCATTGATTGAGGGCTGTGGGTCAGAAAGTTGAGGATCCAGTGGCAGGAGGGGGGGAAAGCCAATATCTAGGTCTAGAATTTTGTCCAAAAAATAGAGACTTATTCAGAAATTTCCAGATGACAAGAAAATGTGTTGTGGGGAGTGATAGGATTAGAGAAAGCTATTAAGCGGGAAGAAAAGTGATAAAAGGAAGTTAAACCAAAGTGTGAATTGTTGTATGCACAGGGAACAAATAAGGTAAGGGAAAACTGAGAAGGAGAGAATTATGCATATCCATACATCTCAGAAGGATATCGAGAAAGTGTATGGAGTATTTTATTTAATACCTGAAGCAGAAAGATTTAGGAGGTCAGAGATCATGTTTTCACTGGCATGAATGAGTTGGGCCGAAGGACCTATTTCAGTGCTGCAAGACCATGACTTTAAAAATCACCAGTTGCCTCAGTTGGCGGGGAAAGGAATGGTTGAACGTGTCAAAATCCTGTATCAGGACTGAAGATTCTTCCTGAAGGAACATCTGAAATTAGGGGCCACTGTTTAAAAAATGAACGGTCTCCCATTTAAGATGAAGCAAAACATTTACTCTTGAGAATAATTAGTATTTTGAACTCTGCTCGACAAAGGTAGCGGAACCAGACCCTTCCAATATTTTTTAGGCAGTGGTAGAGAGAAACGTGATAAAAGATTACCAAGGGTGGATATGAATGCAGAGTTGGGATTACAGTCAGAGTACCCATAATTGTATTAAATAGCAAGCAGGCTTCAGGGGCCAACTAATAGACAATAGGTGCAGGAGTATGCCATTCGGCCCTTCAAGCCAGCATCGTCATTCAATGTGATCACGGCTGATCATCCACAATCAGTACCCCGCACCTGCCTTCTCCCCATATCCCCCGACTCTGCTATATTCAAGACCCCAATCTAGCTCTATCTTGAAAGTATGCAGAGAACCGGCCTCCACTGCCCTCTGAGGTGGAGAATTCCACAGACTCACAACTCTCTGTGTGAAAAAGTGTTTCCTCATCTCCATTCTAAATGGCTTACCCCTTATTCTTAAACTGTGGCCCCTGGTTCTGGACTCCTTTCGAGGGACTCAACTGTGCGCTGTTCCATTGACCACAGTTGAGTCCCTCGAAAGGAAGATCAGCGGCTTTCTCCGCAGGTGGCTTGGCCTTCCCCGCAACCAGTAACATCTTGCAGCTCCCATTCAGTGGCCTCACGGAAGAGTTTATGGTGGCGTGAACAATAGAGGCACTGCAGTACAGGGACTCCCGGGACCAGAAGGTCTCATCGGCTGGCATTGAGGTGAGAACAGGGAGGAAATGGAGGGCAGCGAAAGCAATGGAGGTGGCAGAGTCACGCCTAAGGCAAAAGGCATTGGTGGGAGTCATGGCAACTGGCAGAGTGGATTTGGGATACTTCCCTAAGACACCGGTTGGCAAGGCCCAGGGCAAGGAGAGACACCATCGAATCCAGGAAGAGGTCCGGGCAGGTGTGGAGGAAGAGCGTGTGAGCAGGACGGTGGGGCTCAGGCAGCAGGGAGCGTGGACAGGTGGGAGAGCATACCGCAGCGCAGGATTACCTGGTCAAACATCATGCAGGCAGACTTCCAGCGCGTCCGGTTCCTTGTCCAAGCTGTCTACGATGCCCTACCAAGTCCAGCAAACCTCCACGTCTGGGGCAAGAGCGAGACACCTTCCTGCCCACTTTGCTCTGGAAGAGGATCATTAGAACATCTCCTCAGCAGCTGCCCAAAGTCTCTTGGGGAAGGTCGCTATCGGTGGCGGCATGACCAGGTGCTCAAGGTGGTTGCTGAGAGCATAGCCACTGCCATCGGTAACAGCAAACACCACCACACCCCAAAGAAATCAATCACTTTTGTCAAAGCTGGAGAGAAGCCCCAATCACAACCAAAAACAAGGACGGGCCTCCTCTACACAGCCACGACTGGCAGCTGCACATCGATCTGGGCAAGCAGCTGAAATTTCCACAGCACATCACAGCAACATCACTCCGGCCAGACATGATCACCACCTCCGAAGTGACAAAACAGCTGATCATTCTGGAACTGACAGTGCCCTGGGAAGAGCGTATTGAAGAGGCTAATGAGAGGAAGCGCGCAAAGTACCAGGAACTGGTGGAGATGTGCCAGGACGGAGGCTGGAAGACATACTATGAGCCCATAGAGGTGGGCTGTAGAGGCCTTGCAGGATGCTCACTCTGCAAAGTCATCAACCAGTTGGGCATTACGGGGCTGGCAAAGAAGAGGGCCATTCAAACCACAAGCGAAGCCGCAGAGAAAGCCACTAGGTGGCTTTGGATTAAGAGGACTGATCCGTGGGCGGTTGCTGCTGGGACGCGAGTCGGGGCTTGATCAACCCCGGCTGGGTTGCCTGGGCGAGGGTCTCTGATGTTGTGAGACCTGAAACACCCGATGACCCCAGGTCACATCACTGAGGATGTGTCCCAGCGCATCTAGAAGATGTATCTTTCACACAAACTGTGGCCCCTGGTTCTGGACTCCTCCAACATCAGAATATGTTTCCTGCCTCTAGCTTGTCCAAACCCTTAATAATCTTATATGTTTCAATAAGATCCCCTCTCATCTAAATTCCAGAGTATACAAGCCCAGCTGCTCCATTCTCTCAGCAGAATGACAGTCCCGACATCCCGGGAATTAACTTTGTGAACCTACGCTGCACTCCCTCACTAGCAAGAATGTCCCTCAAATTTGGAGACCAAAACTGCACACAATACTCCAGGTGTGGTCTCACCAGGGCCCTGTACAACTGCAGGACCTCTTTGCTCCTATACTCAACTCCACTTGTTATGAAGGCCAACATGCCATTCGCTTTCTTCACTGCCTGCTGTACCTGCATGCTTACTTTCATTGACCAATGAACAAGGACCCCCAGATCCCGTTGTACTTCCCCTTTTCCCCACTTGACGCCATTTAGATAATAATCTTCCTTCCTGTTTTTGCTACTAAAGTGGATAACCTCACATTTATCCACATTAAACTGCATCTGCCCATTCACCCAACTTGTGTAAGTCATCCTGCATTCTCATAGCATCCCCCTCACAGTTCACACTGCCACCCAGCTTTGTGTCATTGCAAATTTGCTAATGTTACTTTGAATCCCTTCATCTATATACACACACACACACATATATATATATATATTACACACACACACACACATAGCCACACACACATTATATATATATAATTCCACAGACTCACAACTCTCTGTGTGAAAAAATGTTTCCTCATCTCCATTCTAAATGGCTTACCCCTTATTCTTAAACTGTGGCCCCTGGTTCTGGACTCCTTTCGAGGGACTCAACTGTGCGCTGTTCCATTGACCACAGTTAAGTCCCTCGAAAGGAAGATCAGTGGCTTTCTCCGCAGGTGGCTTGGCCTTCCCCGCAACCAGTAACATCTTGCAGCTCCCATTCAGTGGCCTCACGGAAGAGTTTATGGTGGCGCGAACAAGAGAGGCACTGCAGTACAGGGACTCCCGGGACCAGAAGGTCTCATCGGCTGAATACCCCACTTGTCACTGCCTGCCATTCTGAAAGGGACCCGTTAATCCTTACTCTTTGTTTCCTGTCTGCCAACAAATTTTCTATCCATGTCAGCACTCTACCTCCAATATCATGTGCCCTAATTTTGCCCACTAATCTCCTATGTGGGACCTTATCAAATGCTTTCTGAAAGTCCAGGTACACTACATCCGCTGGCTCTGCCTTGTCCATTTTCCTAGTTACATCCTCAAAAAATTCCAGAAGATTAGTCAAGCATGATTTCCCCTTCGTAAATCCATGCTGACTCGGACCGATGCTGTTACTGCTGTCCAAATGTGCCGCTATTTCATCTTTTATGATTGACTCCAGCATCTACCCCACCACCAATGTCAGGCTAACTGTCTATAATTCTCTCTCTCGCCTTTCTTAAAAAGTGGGATAACATTAGCTACCCTCCAATCCACAGGAACTGATCCTGAATCTATAGAACATTGGAAAATGATCACCGATGCGTCCATGATTTCTGGAGATATTTCCTTAAGTACCCTGGGATGCAGACCATCAGGCCCTGGGGATTTATCAGCCTTCAGTCCCCTCTGTCTGCCAAACACCATTTCCTGCCTAATGTGGATTTCCTTCAGTTCTTCTGTCACCCCAGATCCGCTAGCTAGTACATCAGGAAGATTGATTTTATCCTCCTTAGTGAAGAGATCCAGAGTACCTGTTCCACTCATCTGCTATTTCCTTGTTCCCCATAATAAATTCACCCATTTCAGTCTTCAAGGGTCCAACTTTGGTCTTCACTAATTTTTTCCTCTTCACATACCTAAAGAAGCTTTTACTATCCTCCTTTATATTATTGGCCTGCTTATCTTTGTGCCTCATCTTTTCTCCCCGTATTGCCTTTTTAGTTATCTTCGGTTGCCCTTTAAACGTTACCAAATCCTCTGATTTCCTGCTCATCTTTACTCTTTTATTTTTATACTGTCCCTGACTTCCCTTGTCAGCCACGGTCGCCTCTTACTCCCCTTGGAATCTTTCTTCCTCTTTGGAATGAACTGATCCTGCACCTTCTGTATTATTCCCAGAAATACCTGCCATTGTTGTTCCACTGTCATCCCTGCTAGGGTATCTGTCCGGTCAACTTTGGCCAGTTCCTCCCATCGTCCCCTTTGTTCAACTGTAATCCACACTAACTCCACATCTCCTCTTTCAATGTTACCCCTTGCAAGGGACTGAATTTCATTCCTCACCAACAGAGCCACCCCACCTGTCTGTCTTTTCGATAGGATGTATACCCTTGAATATTCAGTTCCCAACCCTTGCCCTCTTGCAGCCATGTCTCTGTAATTCCCTGTAATTCCTCTGTAATTCCCACAACATCAAACTTGGCCATTTCTAACTGATCCTCAATCTACTCCTGATTTAATTTGTGTGTTCATGTGTGCTGGTGGCATATTTGTAAAAGCATGTGGTGGCATTAGAAAGGTACAGTAATGTATCAAGATGTTGCCAGTTCTGAAGAAGACCAAGGAAAAATTAGAATGACAGGTTATTTTCTTTAGAAATTATGAGACTGAGAGCAGCATTAATTATGATCTATAAAACAATGGTAAGTCTAAATGGAGGTCAAGACACAGGATACATATTCAAACTAATTTGTAGAAAAATTAGTTGAGGACATTTTACTTTGCACCTAGTGATTATTGAGAGTTGGAAAATCATTGCCTGAAGGAATGTCAGAAACCTGAGTAGCATTTAAAAAGCAGAACCTATAATGGCAGAGAGAGAGAGCTAGGAAATGGGATTAACGTGTTTTGCAGCCAATTTAGAAATGATGGGTCAAATGGTCTCCCTCTGTACCATAAATCTCTGTACCCATAATTTTTCACATATTGGAGTGCTTCCTAACTTTACTCCTAAATGACTTGACGTTCATTTTTGGATTACATTTAGTAATCCTAGACTCCTCGACCAACGCAGTTTTCTGTTCAAGTTTTTTCTTAATATCTTTAATACATCAACCACATAATCCATTAACCTTCTAAACGTCACGGAATATAACATTAGTTTCAATAAGTAATTTAACCCAGAGTACATGCATGATACTGGGAGAACTAAATTGTGGTCTTTCCAAAACCAATAGATCCTTATTGATGAGAGACACAAAATGCTGGAGTAACTCAGCTGGACAGGCAGCACATCTGGAGAGAAGGAATGGGTGACTTTTCGGGTTGAGACCCTTCTTCAGACTATGGCCCAGTCTGAAGAAAGGCCTCGACCAAAAACATCACTCATTCCTTCTCTCCAGAGATGCTGCCTGTCCCGCTGAGTTACTCCAGCATTTTTTGTCAATCTTCTGTGCAAACCAGCATCTGCAGTTCCTTCCAACACAGATCCTTATTGATGTTTAATGCTCAGGATTAATCATTCTGCGGTTTAATCAGGGTCTTCTAGTTGTAATCCCTTGAATTATACTTCGCTACAAAATCTATTCCAGATCAATAAGGAGGAAGCCCATTTTGGATTTAGTAATGAACTGATTTATCGTCTTTTACTCAAGTTAGCTTTGATGTGTGCCCATGTCTGATTATTTTTGTATTCTTTTTTTCTTTTTCATGGCATGCAGTTCTCATCCTCTGTAGTAAATGTTGATGAACGGTAATTATTTAATAAGTTGACCATTTATTTATTTTCATATCCCATTTTCTAAAGCCTTCATTAACCTAAACATTAATTTCCGTAAAATGTATAAAGTAAGTTTGCCATTGATTCTGCAGTAAAATTCCAATAATCCAGCCGGCAAGAGACATTGGTTATGTCTTGGCTGTTGGACGATATTCCTATTAATTTTGTAACATGCTTGTAATTATTTTTTCTTTAAAGATGTTACATAATGAATTCTATAAAAGATTCTACGAGATAATTTCTCCACGGTTGCAAGATTTATATATATACGCTTTTAAAGAAAATAAACTACCAGAAACACTAACTGAGTCAACTATTACACTTATACCAAAAAAGGATAAAGATCTAGAAGACCCAGGCTCATATAGAGCTATTGCACTCCTAAATACAGACCAAAAAATATTAGCAAAGACCCTAGCGAGAAGATTGAGTAAATATATTAGTAAACTAATAAATCCGGACCAAACAGGGTTTATACCAAAGAGATACTCATTTAACAATTTGAGACGGCTGTCTAATATAATGTACTCACATAATACTGAAGAAGAACTAGCAATTATTTCATTGGATGCAGAAAAAGCTTTCGATCAAGTAGATGGCAATATTTATTCAAAGTATTGGAAAAATTTAACACGGGAGATAATTTTATCACATGGGTAAAATTATTATATGATAAGCCGACGGCTAGAATACTGACTAATAATATATTATCCCTGAAATTCCAATAAGCAAGGGGCAATAGGCAGGGGTGCGCGTTATCGCCCCTGCTATTTGCACCAGTGATGGAGCCTTTAGCTGAATGTATAAGAAGTCATCCGAATATTCATGGATATAATACCAAACACTCAAATAATAAAATTTCATTATATGCAGACGACATATTATTATATTACAAATTCGCAAATTAGCATACCAAATATACTAAATTTAATAGAGGAATTTGGTTCTTTTTCAGGATATAGAATAAATTGGAACAAAAGCGAAATTATGACAATAAAACCTCAAGAGTTGACACATTTGTTGAAATTCCCTTTTAGAATTACAATAGAAAAATTTAAGTATTTGGGCGTTCAAGTGACTAGGAACTATAAATCATTACTTAACGCAAACCATATGCCTTTATTAACTAAATTAAAAGGGTTGATTAAATTTTGGAAAACACTGCCGATGTCTTTAATAGGCAGAATAAATGCGATAAAAATGATCCTCTTACCACAAATATTGTATCTATTTCAATCAATACCAATATACTTACCTAAAAAATTATTTAAAAAACTAGATTCTGATATTATAAATTTCATATTGGATTATAAATCACACAGAATTAAAAAAAAAACACTTGTGTAAATCTAAAGAATCAGGGGGACTGACACTCCCTAACTTATTGTATTATTATTGGGCAGTGAATATTAAAAATATAATCTATTGATTGGACAGTTCTGCCCAACAGGTAGATTGGATAAAAATGGAGAAAGAGGATTGTTCCCCTTATAATATATGAGCGATCCTTCTTTCCCCGATAAAACTGAACAATATAAGAAGAATCCAATTATTCATAGTATAATACGAATTTGGAAACAAATAAAACTAACTTTAAAATTAAGAAAATTATCGCTTCTTTCTCCAATAGCTAATAATCCTTCATTCAAACCATCCATTATTGATAAAACGTTTATCCATTGGGAAAGAATAGGAATCAAAACGATGGGAGATATGTATGAAATGGGAAATGTTTTATCAATCCAACAATTACAACTAAAATAATTTTGGATAATTTGAAAAGTAATCAATATTTCAAATAGCTTCAAATTCAAGATTATTTGAAAAAGTATATATACAAGGATATCAAACTTCAACCCGAGATTTATTGGAGGAAGGAATGAATAGAAAGGCAGAATCAAGCAATTTAATATCTTACATATAATATAATTCTAAATATAGAAACACCAACGAGAGAGGCAATTAGAAGGGACTGGGAACAAGAGTTATTGATAAAAATTCCGAACGATAGATGGGATAAAAATTTATTATATTTAAACAAATGCTCAATGAATGTAAGACACAACCTAATTCAATTTAAAATTTTGCATAGATTATATTATTCGAAAACTAGACTGAATAAAATATTTTCAAATGTTTCCCACATCTGCGACAAATGTCTAACTCAAAATGCCACTATAGCACATTCCTTTGTCTCTTGTACAAAACTGTATACATTTTGGAATGATATTTTTGGAATTTTTACAAAACTATTTAACACAAAATTGAACCCCAATACAGAACTGATTATCTTTGGATCAATGGAAGAGGGAAGTAAACTAACTATTTTCCAAGAAGCTTTTCTTAATTACAATAACAGCAAAAAAACTTATACTCAAATTTTGGAAAAACGCACCTACGCCAACATTCAAAATGTGGATTTCAAGTATGTCTGAAAAGCTACATCTTGAAGAAATAAGATTCCTCCTACTAGGCAAAGTAGACCTATTCTTAAAGATTTGGTCTCCTTTTATCAACTTTTTACAAGCATATGGTGCAACATAACATAACCTTAGAAATTAAATGGTTTAGAACCGGATGACGGATGGGCAAAATTTTTTTTTTTTTAAACGAGATAGGGAGATCTCTCCTAATCTATCTTTTCTTTACTTTCTCCTTTTCTTTCAATCTTTTAACTTCTCATCTATCCTTTATTTCTTTTGCTTTCTGTTTCTACTCGCTTGACTATCTATACCGACACTCTTTATTTCTTTTTTCTCTCACTTTTTTTTATTATTAAATCAAAAGTATGAAGTTGTACAAGAATGGAAATCAAGTACCACACTATTGTACTTACTTCTAACAAAAATAAACAAAAAAAAAGTTACATGTTATTAAAATGAATTTTATAGTGAACCTAGTAGGTTTTCAATGGAGTGCATGAACAGAGGTCCAGATGAGTTACAGGGCAATGTGAGAAGCAGAAATTCTAACGTTTCTCAACTGCTACACACTTTAATTATTTTTTTTTAAATCTTTTTTAAGTCTTCAGTGCCTGATTACCTCTGGTTACATCCTCCATCATCATTAAAATAATTTCAAACATAATTAGTGCAACAACATTTTCCCCTCCAGTTTTAGAGACAGTGTCCTATGAGCATGACATTCTAAAAGGAGCCAGTTTTCCCCACATCACTCCTTTAGCCATATACAGTATTCCTTCCCCTTATATTCTTTTCACCAAGTCCATTTATACATGGCTTAGGTAAAATTTATAGTTGAGAACACACTGTTCCTAGCTCCTGTTACTCTTGAAAGGAATCATCTCGCTTTCAATTCCGCTGCTCCCAGAGAATAGGAATCCCTTTCTCTCTTCAACATCCTTTCAAACTGATGAGAGATATATTTCATCCTGATACCATTCCCTCTGGGATTTTCAAACCTACTTACAAAGGATGCTGCTTGTCCTCCTTAATTATTGAGTTCCATTATAACCACCACATTGTGCTTCTTTCCTTTATCTCCCCGTTAGATACCAATGTCCATTCTAAAATGGCATGATCATTATTCTGGCTGTCCTTTCAACAGATAAGTAGTTTAGTTTGGTTTATCATTGTAACATGTACAGAGGTGCAATAAAAAGCTTTTGTTTGTGTGCTATCCAGTCAAAGAAAAAGCTGTACATGATTACAATAAAGCTGACCACAGTGTACAAAGGATAAAGGATATGACATTTAGTGCAAGATAAAGTTCAATTAAAGATAGTTCAAAGTTATTTCAAACTTCTGTACCTCTTGCCTGATGGAAGAGGGAAGGAAAGGGAGTGACCGGGGCGAGAATGCCCCTTGATTATGCTAGTGGCCTTGCCAAGGCAGTGTGAAGTGGAGATGGAGTGAATGGACGGGAGGTTGGTTTGCGTGATGGTCTGGGCTACGTCCACAACTCTGAATTTACTTGCGTTCTTGGATGGAGCTATTCCCAAAACATGCTGTGATGTGTAGGAAGGAACTGCAGATGCTGATTTATACCGAAGATACAAAGAGCTGGAGCAACTCAGCGGATCTGTATCCTGATAAAATACTTTCTATGGTGCAGTTGCTACTGAGGGGTGTTGGGGACATGTGGAACTTCCTATGCCTTCTAAGGAACTAGAGGGGCTGGTGTGCTTTCTTGGCCATAGTTTTGATGTGGCTGGTCCACGACAAATTGCTGATGATATTTATTCCCAGGTACACTGCGACTCTTGGATTGGAATAGTTTTTGTGGGTTCTTGTTTTTTAACCCACTTGGTTTTCTCTTATTCTGTAGATAGTCATTCTCAACAGCTCACTTCTGACCCCTCTCTGCAGGGGATGGCCGAGGTCCAGGTTAAATTATCCAGAGGTCTTTTGTGTTTGCGGTGTTTTTCTTTAGTGAGTACCCCCATTCAAATTTATGGGCTGCATACATTCTCCATAGAGTTTCATATTTTAACCCTGTAAATTACAACTATTATTAGCACCTGCTCAGCAATCTCCTCGGCTACATCCCTGTTCACCACACTGCTCAGTTGTCTACCTAATTTAATCCAAAATCATTTGCCCACCAACCACCTTAAGGACGAGCTTGGGTGACGTTTTGGGTTGAGACCCTTCTTCAGTCTGAAACATCAGTTCAGATTCCTTCTCTCCAGAGATGCTGCCTTTCCCGCTGAGTTACTCCAGCATTTTGTGTCAACCTTCGATTTTAACCAGCATCTGCAGTTCTTTCCTACACATTTTGTCCTCTGATCCTCATTCTGTCTTCTCCATCCCAGTTCTAAATTGCCATGACTTTAGAAATCTGCTGCCTCACAACGTGCCGTTTATTTGGTCGATTTCTGATTTTACTCAATCTACTTCTTGGTTTTTTTTTTTTAAATTGAGTATAGTATGTTAATTGGTGAAATATCCAAAAAAATAATTAAAATATTTACTGCCTCGATTTTACATAAAACAAGATGAATATTGAGGGCAAAAAGCACTTTTTTCTCACCAAACTTCCTCAAAACAAATTCTCAACTCTATCTTCTATTGCCTCACTTCAACTCTATATTGCCACGTTGTCAAATCTTCAACAGTCTAACAAATTTATTGAAGAATGTACGTAAAGATAAAATTCACTGTGCTTCTCTATCTACTGTACACATTGCCAAGAGAAAAAGGAGAGAAGACATCCCCCCCCTACAATCTCCGACCACCATCAACATCGCAAGAATAGGTCATCCCTTATCTTCTTAAAACACTCTGGTGAACATGTGCACTCTCACACTCCATCCCCAAGCCATCATGAAATATACTACCATATATCACCTCAGTTGAAACTGGCGAGTGTAAACTACAAATAAGCGAGTTTGGTATTCCGACTGCTACCGGAATACCAAACTCGCTTATTTGTAGTTTACACTCGCTACTATGACCCAGGTCATAGGTCACTAGCTATAAACAGTTTTGGCAACGGTGGTGCTGCATTGTGTTCAGGCTTGCGTTTTGTCCATGGTCGGGGTCGGCTCTCTGTCGCTGCGGCCGCTGTTGAGTTGCTGCTAGGTCGTCCTCGTCCCCTCCCCAGTGTCCCGTCCCTGTCCGGAGGTGTCCAGGGTGGCCCTGGGCTGGTGGGGCGGGTCCTGGACTTGCAGCCGGCGCTGCAGCTGCTGGATCCAGCTCGGCTGTGCCTGTCCTGCAGGGTTGGCCAGCAGCCCTCCACCCCGCTCCCCTCAGACCGAACCCGAGGTCCTGCTGAAGACGGTGGTGCTGGCAGCAGCAGCAACCCCTCCTCCTCCCTTGCCCAGCCCCAAGCCCAGAGTCCGGGCCAGCTCTAACTCCAGGTCGGGGCTGAAGGCCGCCCGCAGCGCAGCCCAGTCTAGCGCCGGGCCGGAGGAAGCTGAGCCCAGGCTGGTACTCTGGGGCCGGCGAGGCCGGGACCCTCGCTCCTCCTCGGGGTTGTGGATGAAGTGGCAGTGGGTACCATGGGGGCAGAAGGCCGGTGGTGTGCAAGGTACGGCTTGTACTTGGGTGGCTGCTGAGGGAGTGTAGCATAGCCAGGCTGTGGAGGAACTGGCACATGTCGCCGTAGCGGCCCATCGGGGAGTGTGTTTCTCTGGAGTTGGAGTGGGGTTGGGCTGCAGCTGGCTGTGGGACTGTGGGTTCTCCGTGCTGGCTGTGGGTCTGTGGGTTCTCCGTGCTGGCTGTGGGCCTGGGGTCGTTGGTGTCGTCGTATGGGTCTGTCGGTTGGCCCGGCGGGAGAGGCGGAAGTGAGCTGGGGTTGGCACTTCTCCACGTTGGCGGTGGACCTGGGGGCGGGTATCCCGTTAGTCCGGTCGTCTCCGGCTGCCCCCCGGCCGGAATGGGACACTCGAGTGGGGGGGGGGGGGGGGGGGAAGAGAACTGGGGATGGTCCAGTGGCAGTTCGGTGGCACTTGCTGCTCCGGGGACATGGGTTTGATCCTGGCTGTGGATGAGGTGAGGTTCTGCAGATGAGAACTGGTCCCGCCTCCCTCTTCCCCCCCCCCCCCCGCCCGGTCCCGGTCTCTCCCACCGCCCTCCCGGTCTTCTCGCACCCCCCCCCTTCGCCCACTGAAAAATGACAACAACAAAAATCGGTCAGATTCTATACTCACTGAATCTATAGCGCTTCGTTCGATTTTTATTTATAGCGTTCGACCTTTGACAAATCCCATGATTCCTTTTGTTTTTCGGAATACCAAACTTGATTACTGTTACAGAGAAATTGTAACTAATCAATGCGTAGACTAGAGACCGTTTAACCAAACATTTGTGCTCGGTCTACCTAGATCTGTTGGATCACTTGGTTGAAAAGCATTTTAACCCCTTCCCTTTCCCAAAATGACCTTTCTGGCCTGGGCCTCCTCCATTGCCTGGGTGCGGCCTCACGCAAACTGGAGGAATAGCACTTGGGTAGCTTACAATCCAACGGTATGAACAATTACTCCAATTTTAGGCAACTAGCCTGCCATCACCCTCTCCGTTCTGCTCCTTTCGCACCTCCCTCTCCCTTTCCTGTACCTCACCTGGATACACACTAATTTTTCCCTTTTCACGTTCACCTAAATCCCTTCCTCTGACTACACACTTGTACTTGCTAGACTTTGTTCTGCTCCACCACTCTTTCAGGTTTCCTCCCCACCAATGCAGTCAGTATGAACGAATGTCCCAGCCCAAAATGTTACTTATCCATTCTACAGAGATACTGCCCGACCCGCTGAGTTATTCCAGCGCTGTCTTTTTCTGAATGTTAAACCTGCAACTTACGGTTTAATCAAGATCAAATATGGTATTCGGCAATTGCCATTAAAGTTAACTCCTTAATTAATTAACAACCATGTCTTATTAGCTGACAGCACCTAATTTCCCTCTTTAACCAAAATAACCTATTTGAGTCCACAGGAAGATAATTGATTCTCATTAGCAAGATTTAGAAATACAAATGCAGCATAGGTTCTCCTTGTATTTCATCTACACACTTGAATATCTTTTAGACTCTCAATGTTCTTCTTCTGTATATCATGATAACTCCTGTTTTGCTCCAGACAGGTAATTCAATGGTCAGTGCATAGATACAACAGATAACTATGGTCATCTGATCTTACTAAATACCCATTATTTCACCTTGGTCAATCATTTCATGAAACATCTTTCTCCCGCAGACAATATTGAACTTGTATTGTAATGTTGTAAACATCTTAGAGTAAATTAATTTTCTGTAGGGTCTTCCATAAGAAAGCATTTCAACAACAACTGCAATTGAAAAAGCGAAGTGCAGGCAGGACATGGGTGAGGAGGGTTTCACTGGCAGAAGGGTGGAGTAAATGGCAACGTGTTAAGAGGTGGAAAGAGGGTAAAAAGGTATCAGATAAGCAGAGGAAGAGGAAGCGTGAAATGTAAAGCTGGGCAGGGGATATGGGTGGAAGAGAAGAAGGGGATGAGGGAAAGAGGAAGGCTACAAGAGAAATGCGGGACTCAGGAATAGGAGATAGACGCAAAAAGCTGGAGTAACAGCGGGACTGGAAGCATTTCTGGAGAGAAGGAGTGGATGGCTTTTCGGGTTGAGACCCTTCTTCAGATTGAAAGTCATGGGAAAGGGAAACGAGAGATATAGACAATGATGTAGAGAGATATAGAACAATGAATGAAAGATATGCAAAGTAGGAATAAAGAGGTACGAAGAGGGGAAAGGAACTTGGGGGGTGCGTGGATTTTGGCTCTACATTTTTCCATTTCATCTAACTTCACATGCTGAAAGGGACCAAAGCACTATTGGCACTGAAATTAGGATCATATACCTTTCTCAGTATCAAACAATCTACTGGAGGAACTCGGATGATCGAGAAGCATCTGAGTGGGGAAGGAATTGTCGACATTTCCAGTCAAAGCCCCAAAGGGTTTTGAATCACAGCATTGACATTTCCTCCCCTCCTCCTCCCCAACCTGTCGATGGCACTTGACTTGTGGAGTTTCTCCAGCACACTGTTTCTCCAGATTCCAGCATCTGCAATCCCTTGTGTCTCTCGGAGTTGTGCATATTAAGTTTCCCCAGCTCCTTGCTTCGCAGATTGTTGACGTGCTGAAGCTACATCTCAAAAATGCATAAGCATCTATATGATTGAAAAGCAATGAATCATAATTCCTTGATCCTCTGCAGTTTACACAAAGATTTCTGTTTTCACATTCTAGTGGGAACAAAAAAAAATTACCTTGGTTTCAGTGGATCAATTCTGCCATCTGCTGGCTGAGAAATCTACATGCAGTTTTATCACAATCCTATATTTTTGGTCTGATACTATTCTGTCAGAAAAATACAGTGCTGGAAGAATTCAGCAGGATGGGATGGAATGGACAGGCAATATTTCAGGTCGAGACCCTTCTTCAGACTGAAGAGTCTGAAGAAGAGTCCTGACCTGAAAAGTCACCAGTCGATTCCCTCCCCAGATACTACCTGACCCGCTGAATTCCTCCTGCACTTTACTTTCTGTTTTGCTCAATTCTTTGTTTCTCTCTTTGCCAAATGCTGAATCACGGCAGATGCTTGTGTAACGCAAAAATAATGCTAATCCGCACTGTTCCTTTGAGTGTCATGTTGGGATTCACCAGCTGGTGATATCAGCCTGCCGAATTCTATGTGCTGCAGGCAATTCATTTAGACTGTCCTGCTTTATCGCTAAGGCAGCACAGATTAGATAGTTTCTCGGAAAAACCAAATGGACATCTAACAAAGAAAATGCAGTAAAGTAAATGATAATTTGAATAACTAATTACGTATAAACACTCATTGTCAGAAATACAAAAAAAGTGCCTTTTCTAAAACTTTTAATTAATAGTCCAAAACGTAGATGCTTGGAAATTGAACGGCCCAGAACCATATTTTTGTATGCTTTACGATACAGTTTTAATGTTTCTTTAAATTCAGAAAATCAAGTAATTATTGTAAGCGACAGAAATGCACAATTTTCCTTCCGGATCTTGCACTTGACACTCCTTGGAGGAACATTTGTTTTATTTGTACATGTTCTGCTAATAAGCGAGTTCGGTATTTCGAATACGCATGCCCAGGTCACTCGCGATAAACATTCTCGGTGGCTGTGCTGCTCCGTGGGTGCAGACCTGCGTTTCGTCCGTGATCGAGATCGGGCCCGGGTCTCCGGCGTTGCTGGGTTGCTGCTGGGCAGTCCCCGTCCCCTCCCACGTGTCCCGTTCCTGTCTGGGGGCCCTGGGCTGGCAGGGCATCGGCCTGTGCGGTTGCGGTGGCAGCACGGGCTTGCAGCCGGCGCAGGTGGATGGCGTTAGCTCCGGCTCGTATCTGCCTGTCCCGCCGGGTTGACCAGCTTGCAGCCAGCGCAGGGAAGAAGAGCTAGCTCCACTGCTCCGGGCCGGAGTCCCGTCAGTCCAGGGCTGGCGTTTAACCCGGCGGGACAGGCACAGTTCAGCTGGAGTTGGCGCTTCTTCTCTGAGCTGGCTGTGGGCCTGCGGCAGCGGGCCTGGTCCCGTCAGTCCGGGTGTCTCCGGCCGCCCCCGGACAGGAATGGGCACTCGGGGACAGCCCATGGCAGTTTGGCGGAGCTTGCAATCCTGGCTGCGGATGGGGAGCGGGTCTGTGAGCATGTGGCGGCACGGTTGCCGGGGGGGTTTATCGCAAATTACTTTGGACAAATCCCATAATTCCTTGCGTTTTTCGGAATACCAAACTCGCTTATTGGCGAATTCAGTTCTTCACAGATTTAGAAAAAACTAGAAACCTCTTCGCTCACATGATCACATTAATCTCTGGGACTTTTACTCAGGCAGATGCAGGCCTTCACAACACATATCACACCCCTGCCCTCAAAAACACCTCCCAGATTTGTAGCTGTAACCTCTCCCCCTCCCCACTATCTTCACCCACTTGCCCATCATTACCCAAACCCCCATGCAAGAAAAATTGGTGAGCCTCAATCACCACCACCACCTAACGTGTCACCCAACCTGACCCTCCTCCTACTCACTAACATGCTAATCTAACCTGACTTCCGTCATCAATCCTGAACACGATCCCCCTGCTCTTCTCTAAGCTTCTCTCACCCATTACACTACCGATGACCAAACAAACTTTTACCTTTGCATCTTCTACCATGACAAACTGCAAAAGAAAGAACTTTGATTTTGGAAGCCCTATTCACCAACATACTATGCCTAGTTCTTCCTTGAACTGGCCATCATTCATTTGCTTTAAAATTTCTAAGGAATAGATGTTTAATGCATGAGCAGCAGAGAAGCAACATGCTCATTGAAAATGACTTCATGTATGAGACCATATAAGACAAGCTTTTAGTTGCAGGAGATGCAGGTCAGATCTTATATTTACACACCTGAGGTACATGGAACTGGCTAACTAATGAAAAAGTAATGAGTTTGCATTGGTGGCAGGCAGCTCAACATGAGTCTGCAAAGAAGCAAACTTCACCTCTCATTGATTTGCCCAGATAAGATTAGAAACTCACGAAATGTGGCTCATCGTCATATCCTCTAAGTAACAAATGCTTTGAAACATGATGTCACATGAGTTTATATATCAATTTTGATTACCATTAGTTGCCTCATGTAAACTTCAACACATTCTCTCAAATCTTTAAAATAAATAATTCGCCTTCGTGAATGACGTTGCTTCATTAAAGTGGGGTAGAGTTCTAGTTATAATTGGAAAGTAAGGGAAAACTAGCTCTCAAGGCAATATCTTTAACAAATTGAGTTTCACATAAATTATTTGTATAATTAGGGAATTATGTATATAATTTAGAATTATGTACACAGTTTATTGACAACAATGAACCTACTATATAATTATTAGAATCACAAGCTTTTTGTGTACAGATTAAAAATATTGCAAAATACAACCAATGGTGAAATATTACATTCTCAGAATGAATAATTAAAATTCAATATTTTGTATTTTTAGAATTGGCGAATGCAATTTGTCACAACTTTAGAAAACATTTCATCAATCTTCACATACTGAATTAGCATACAACGGCTCTTCACCAAATGATGTGTGAAGAATCTAAGAATTATCATGAAGTTCCAACCATGAAAATACAATAAATGAAGTACAGCTCTGCAGCCATCTCACAGGCAGGTTAAACAATTGCACAGTTAAACTTCAAATAAAATGGCTTCCCTTCTTACCTGGCCTGCCTCCTTGTTTGGCCAACTTTACATAGTCCGAATCGGTTTCCCTAATCCACAGTTTGCGACCATCAACACTGCTATCCTTGTGAGGCTCCACAAGTTCATTCAAACCTGGGATCTGGGATGTGGGTGGAAGCTGCACTTGGCTCTTTTCACTTTTGTTTGGTTTCTGAGGAACGTGGTAAAACCAATCTACAAACGACAAAGAGCATTACAAGGTTATGGTGATGTTGTCAGAATTTTTTAACTAATTTATTACACACTTAAAACAACTTCATAAATAGCTTCACCAAATGTGTGTACACAGTGATGTTAGGTTAACCAACCACATTTGAAGGATAGGTTTGGTATTTTGGCCATGAATCACGTTGATTTTATGTACATAAATGTAATCATCTTCCAATCAGGTTTTATTCTGGAGAGGCTATCCTGCTTAATTGGAATAAGTTGATGTTGTTTCCATTTTGTTTGCTTTTTAAAGAAGACTAGATCAAGTGAGACCCGTTGGGTCCCTGTCACATGGGAGGTCAGGTCCCCCAACGCAACCCGTTCCCCCAACGCAATATTCCACCACTCACCCATAGCCCCCAACTGCGCAGGGGCTGCTCATTTCGCCTTATTCACCCTCCCTCATATTAAACTTTAAAAAAAATGCAATTCCACTTGCTAGGGCTAGCAAGACTCAGTGTCCTGGGATAGCAACATTGTAGTGAGCAGGGCTAGAATCCCATTGCAACATCATAGCTGTAAGTGCCAGTGCAGAGGGAAGACATTTTTCTCTAAATGGGAATTTGTAAATTAAAAAATGTGAATAACTTGTAAAATATAGCATCAATCTGAACTAAATTTGATACACCACACCACAGGACAATTGTGAGTAGAGTGGTACAAAAATTGTAGTGCTATTGTGTACCGTTTTGGCCTAGTTCCGGGATCACGCACGCACACAGAAGCACAAACAAGATGAAAGTTTTAGTAATATGTACTAGACCAAGTGGGAGCCGTTGGGCCCCGCTCCCCCAACGCAAGAATCCGCCACTTGAACATAAAATACAGGTTGCCAACTGTGCAATGATGTTTGAAGGCGGTGTTGCACTCTTTCAGCTGACACCCTTCAGGTATTAAACTGAAGTCACTTACCTTCTGAAGACGACAACAAAAACTCTCATGGCACTATTAGAAGAAGAATAGGGGAGTTTTTTTGTGATGTAAAATTCATTCCTGAATGAACACCACTAAAACGGATCCTGATAATTTTAAAATTCCCATTTTGTAGGACCCATTTTATGCTGAATCACTTCAAACTTTTGCTACAATATCTGCTGTGTAAAAAATCACTCGCTTTAACTTATATTAATTGAAACTTTGCAAAGATAAATGAGACAACAACATTTTGTAGTGACAAAGTGATCGACAGGTCCTTGTACATGAAACACAACATGATAGCATGAAGGTATAGCAAAACTTTAGGTATGCTATTGGAATGTTGGCCTTTATTCCAATGGATGTAGAATTTCAAAATAGAGAGGTTCACACGGTGCTGGTGTGAGCCACATATATGGATTATGTGCAGGCAGATGACAGTGGATCTTGGCTTAATGTGCAGCACAGACATTGTGGGCCCACTGAGGAACAAGAAGTGATCTTGTTGAAATATGTGAGATCTTGAGAAGGAGTAACATGATAGATGCCATGAGGTTGTTTTCCCTAGTCGGAGTATCTTGAACTAAGGAATATAATTTCCGAAAACAAGGTTTCTTCCCTCCGTGGTTTGTGAATCTTTGGAATTCTCTACTCTAAGGAATGTGCTTGAGGTGGAAATTGATAGACACTAAACCTAAAGGGGGTTAAGCTGTGTGGGGAGAGATCAAGAAAGTGGCACAGAGGTTAAGATAGGATTAGCCACGATCCTCTGAAATGACAAACTAGCCTTCCCCTGCTCGTATTTCTTATGTTCCTATTTATAGGGATTGGATAGTGCAGCTTTGTGGTAATGGCTGTGCAGGTGCATATGGACATGTTAGGGCACTGTCCATCCTACCAGGCAGTTGGAGTCCTGCTTCAATCATTCATAAGACTTTGCATAGTCAGCAGCCTATTATTTTCAAAACTTTCAGATGTGAGTATGTTTGCAAGGTCAGCAGCTTAGTTTAGTTCAGTTTAGTTTAGAGATACAGCGCGGAAACAAGCCCTTCGGTCCACCGTCCACACCAACCAGCGATCCCTGCACATTAACACTATCCTACACTAGGGACAATTGTTACATTAACACCAAGCCAATTAACCTGCAAACCTGTATGTCTTTGGAGTGTGGGAGGAAACCGAAGTTCTCGGAGAAAACCCACGCAGGTCATGGGGAGAATGTACAACTCTATGTAGACAAGCACCCGCAGCCAGGATTGAACCAGGTTCGCTGGCGCTGTGTAAGGTAGCAACTCCACCACTGCATCACCGTGCATTCTAAAAATCCATGTGAGCATGATGGTAAGGCATCTTCTTAATGATGCAGGTATTCTGGTGAAAAGCCTCACCAGACTAATTTTAGGTAGATTTCTGGCACTTTGGGCAAGTGATGAAGGAACAGCAATACATTACCTCAGCAGGAAATTGGAGAAAGGCCGTGAGATATCTGGTGGTCAGCAATTTGGTGCAGGATATCCAGCCTTTGACATGCTCTTGTAGTATTTATGTAGCTGTCTAAATGAGTTTCTGGTGAAAGTGATTGCCAGGATGTTGATGTAGAAACAAGGATGCTTGTTGACAAAAAAAGACACAAAGTGCTGGAGGAGCTCATTGGGTCAGGCAACATCTCTGGAGAACATTGTACATCTGACAAAGGGTCCTGACCTGAAACATCACATAACTATGTTCTCCAGAGATGATGCCCGACCTGCTGGGTTAGTCCAACACTTTTGTCTCTTTTTTTTCCAGGGTGTTGATTGTGGGAGACTCAGCTAATGTCCTTGAACATCAAGTATAGGTGGCTAAACATCCCAATGGAGATGATAATGGTCTGGTATTCTGGTAGCGTAAACATAACTGTCACATTTCAGCTCATGCATCAATGTCACCTACATTTCCTGCATGCAAATAATGGTTCAATTTTTGAAGAATTACAAAAGGAACTAAGCATTATGCATTAATCAGCAAATATCCCCACTTCTGACCTTACAACTCAAAGGAAGGTCAATTTAAAATGGATTGGCCTAGACTGTTCTGACGATCTGCTGCCTTGATGTTCCAGGCTGGGTAAGATTGACTTGCAACAATCACAATCATCTTGCTGTGTACAAGATGTGTTTTCCCTTTAATGTCCATTAAATTCAGTTTTACTGAGATTCTTCAATATCGCATTCAGTCACATGCTGCCTTAACGTAAAGGACACTCACTCTCAACCCATCTCTGGAATTCAGAACTATGCATCATTTAGACTTTAGTACTCCATGCTTGGCCCAAGGTTGTGATTGAGACCTGGAGTCAAGTGCTCCTAATGAAATGCAAACTAGGTATCGGTAAGCACATTAGTGCTGTTTGACACTCTCTGTCAATGATACCTTCCATCAATAACTGATTGAGTGTAGTGTAAGTGACAACATCTGGATTGGATTTCTCCTGTTAAAGGATATACCTGGGCAATTTTCCGCATTGTCAGCTGGATGCCAGCACTGTAGCTGGAAATAAGCTGTATCTCTACTAGGCAAGAGATGCAGCTTATTCTAAAGTGCAACTCTTCAGTTTCCCAGGCTGAATATCGTCTCATCCCATGGTCTTTGTTGCATTCAGTCATTGTTGCCAGGGCTAAAGTGTCTGAGCTATAGGGAGAGTATTGAGTAGGCTGGGACTATTCCTTGGAGCGCTGGAGGATGAGGGATGATCTTATAGAGGTGTATAAAATCTTGAGAGGAATAGATTGGGTAGTACAAAGTCTCTAGGTGAATCGAGGACCAGAGGAAGACCAGTTAGGTTTAAGGTGAAGGGGAAAAAGATTTAATAGAAATCTGAGCAGTAACGTTTTCATACTAAGAATGGTGGGTGTATAGAACAAGCTGCCAGAGGAGGTAGTTGAGGCTGGGACTATCCCACCATTTAAGAAACAGTTAGACAGGTACATGGATATGACAGATTTGGAGGGATATGGACCAAACGTGGGTAGGTGGGACTAGTGTAACTGGGACATGTTGGCCGGTGTGGGCAATTTGGGCCGAAGGGACTGCTTCCACACTTCACTCTACGACTTTATGACTCTCTGAATGTGAAGTGAATTACTGGAGGAGCAAAGTTGAATCATATGCATTTTATCATCGTAGAAGACCGATAAATACAAATTGTTGTTGGAGTACGATTCTTTCTACAAGTAGATGTACCAAGTGCAACGACACAAGGATGGAAGAAGAAAAAACTGCCACATGCAAAATACTAAATCATTGAGCATAGAAACAGGCCATCCAGCCCACCAAGTTAAACCCCTGTCTCACGGTGCGAGTTGACCCACGAGTGACCCCAAGTTTTCACTCGCGGTAATCACGTACAATTAACGTAGTGGGAACGTCGGAACTCACGCGAGCAACTTATCGACTCATGGCGCTAATGGCAGGTACCCGTGAAACATGTTAACTCGTGAAAAAATTCAAACATATTTGATTTTTTCCACGAGTCAAATTTACTGTTCAAGTTGAAAATGGAAACATTTATACTCGTAATAACGTAGTGGCCCATGCGTTTACCTTAGTGACTCCTGAGTCTACCATGGGCACTCTTTAACTCAGCGGGCAGGCAGCATCTCTGGAGAGAAGGAATTGGTGACGGGATGACATAGGGGGTATTGTGCTGTTTGATCGCCCCCTGCTCTCCCAGGGACAGGGAGACACAGCGGCTTTTGAGACTGGTGGGCAATCACTACCAAAGTGTCTGCCCACACAGTTAGTACAGCTCTCCTACACTTGTACCTATTATTCATATTTTCCAGGGCTGCTGCCTGGCCCGCTGAGCTAGTCGCTCCAGCACTTTGTCTCGCCGTCTTTTCAATGTTGGTCTCTTAGTCCCACATTCACGGCCAAACGTTTGGCCAAATGCTCTAATATCTCCTCACCCGATCTTCGGTTAGTTGACCACAGGGCGTTTTTGTTGTTGTTTTACGACAGGAAGGAAGTTATGTAAACACCAAGTTGGTATAAACTGTCAGGCTTTTACTTGCTTAACATGATGTTTTCTCCCTACCTTACCCTCACGATGTGCCACGTTCCGGTTACGCGGTGCACGGATCATGGCCAACAGTGTCTGAAGAAGGGTGTGTGTGTGTGTGTGTGTGTGTGTGTGTGTGTGTGTGTGTGTGTGTGTGTCTGTCTGTGTGTACAGTTCAGGCATCTTTTAGGAGATGCCGCAGTTTAAATTGGCATTGCCCTCTTTAGATTCCTTTGTGGCGGACAGCGCTGACCAGGTGATGTGGACACGGTTTCAGTTGTAGTTCTAGAGGAACATTGCTTCCAATCGATGTCTCTTATGCACTCCTCAGAAGAACTGGGTGCGCTCTTCACCATCATGGCTCCCAGCCTAAAGGCTTCTGATCTGAACTAACTTCTTCCCAATTTCTCCTCCCCCCCCCCATTTCCCTCTCCTCCTCGGCGCTTTTGTTCACTCACACCTTTCCTCCCTCCCTCCCTCTCGCAGGGCTTGGTTCAAAGGGGGCAACGAGCCAAGCTGGGCGTGGTCTGAACCCTTCTGAACACGAGCACAAAGAGAAAAAAAAAGTATTGCCAAGCGCTCCAAACTTCGTTTAAAATAAGTTAATGCGACCTTGGCTAATAATTTAAAAAGGAAACCTTATACAAAACCACACCCTACAAACTGTCTCTCACGCTGCCTGTTGTCTTGGGGGGGGGGGGGGGGGGGGGGGGGGGGGGGGGGGGGGGGGGGGGGGGTCGGAGAGAGGGGGTGTGGGTGTGGAGGGACCCGATGTGAATGTTACAACTATAGGATGGCGAGATTGGGCTCTGAGCTGCAGTGAGAGAGAGCAGAGAGAGAGGGAGAGATAGTACGTGTGCGCATCAGCAGCAACGTTAAGTACAAAGGGCTTGTGCGCTGTGGCAAGAGACATTTCCTTTGTTCTTGTCCGGGGCTTGAGAGATCTGAGAGAATTAACCCTCCCTCGCACACCACTCAAGGGGACAACCCAAGAGCCTTGTCACCCCAGACAGATTAATGACGCCCCCCCAACCTCCCTCCACCTTAACTTATGCCTGGGCACCAAAGCAGCTCAGGAGGCGAACCCTGAGATCCGTCTCCCAACGATCTGATGTGCAACTGATGTGAAAGAACAGCGGCTGCGGCCGGCCGGCATGGACTTCTCACACCCTCACACACGAAAAGTGTGTGCAAATAAACAAAAACAAGGAATAAAACCAAAACCCGGCTTGAAAGACAACTAAAAATATATTCCGCTTAGAACGAGCAGGCGCGGAGACATCTGTCCACATTCAAAGATTTAATCTCCCGTCTCCCCGCAGTGTGTAGACCTGGCAGTAAATTCAATTAAGATATAACAAACCTCCGCCCGCTGGTCTTCTAACTACGTGATGTGTGTTTCAAACAAATCATAAGTATAACTGCTCTGGCACAGGATGGTGCGCATTTTCCCTTTGTAGGTCATATCAATAGATGCAGTCACGCTGAATTTATCTTTAACTCAAAGCCGCAGGATGGAGATGTCTTCTTTAACATTGTTGCTTTATTAAAACATACCTTCATTCACGGTTGGCTCAAGAGTAACGGGAGAGGAACTTGGTAACTCGGGAGAGGATCTTGGAACATCGCAGAAATGACATACCCGTGGGAACTCGGTTAAACACTTGAACATAAACTTGAAATCTCGTACATAACCACGAGTCTGTTTTTTTTCTTTCACTTGGGGTCACTCGTGGGTGGACTCGCACCGTGAGACAGGCCCATTAGCAGCAACCATCAAGTTAAAAATTAACCATCAAGTGCCAATGTACACTAATTCTATTTTAGTCTGGCCATATTCCCTCAGATTCTACCATTTATCACACACCAGGGTTAGTTTACAATAGCCCTACAAATCTTTGATATGTGGGAGGAAACCCATGTGGTCACAGGGAGAACATTCACGCTCCATGCTGACAGCACCAGGTCAGGATTGAAATCAGCTCACTGGAATTGTGAGGCAACAATCCTATCAAGTGTAACACGTTGCATCTGAAGCAGACCAATTCGGCTTTCTGCAGTGATCAAGCAAGATGATGGTTTGTTTTTAAAGATGCTTGCAACAACCGATACCTGCCAAACAGTATTCAAAAACTAATGAATTGTCACTACCTGGGAGTCTGTAGAATAAATTAGAAGGTTCGCTGCTGTGTAATTTACCTAGAATATTTGTAACTTCACAAATTTTGATTATTAATCATCTTTACAAGAATGTAAATTTTCCAAAGACAACCACACAGCAGGACAGGGCAATTGGAAATCAGTACTTTGCTTGTTAGGGTGTAATTAAGGCATTTGCTGTGTCTGGTGTTTGCTTTGTCACCAAGGTGTGTTTCAATCATAACCTAAATAAAGAGAATAATCATGATAGACATGATTAAGAAGCAGTCAATTTTAGAACTCAAGACTGCCACATATGTTAGACAAAAATGCTGGAGAAACTCAGCGGGTGAGGCAGCAAATATAGAGTGAAGGAAATAGACAACATTTTGGGTCAAAACCCTTCTTCAGACTAGCGAAGGAAATAGACAACGTTTCGGGTCAATACCCACATATCTTTCTCCACTGCTCACTGCAGCACATAAATCAATATGCCAGTACAGCATTGTGCAAACAGAAACAAATCAGTCCATGAATTAGGAATTACAATGTGTAGAACTTGGCCTGATTAAGATGTAGAAACATGAAAAGACATAAATTAAAAAATGGCAGCAGGTTAATACTGCACCTAGCAGCCACTAACATTAAATAGTGCCCTATCATGGAGGTCCACTTATAAATACATTGTAAATGATGACGGTGCTTTACTGCAAGTGGTATCACTCCAAGCTCAGAAAATTCTAGTTTCCAGCAAGTCCTGCAGATTTTAACTTCAGGGCAATGTCAAGTTTCTCTCCATCAATTTCTTATTGCACAGATCCATTAGGGAGCAGGGCTGGGAGAAGTTGGGATGAAGGTGATCACAGGGTCTGGGCTACAATCCAGTTGCGGGGGTACAATAGTTCTCAGGTTATGAGGTTGGATGGTAGGGATAAGAACCAAATTGTAGAGAAGAGGCCATGTAATGATTTAGATTGGGTCCAGTGGCCTGATCGTCCAATAGGCTGTTGCAGGAAGCATTCAGCCTGGTGATGGTTGGAATAGAGGTGGTTGGGAGGCCCTAATGATGAGAATGGGAGATGCAACACCCAATAATGATCAATAGGGGTGGGGTTGTCAGGAGATGCCCCATCATAGGAAAAGGGAGAAGCAGATATAATTCAAAATAAAGGAAACATTACAATGATAATTAGGGGATCCTGCCGGTTACTAAGGAATGTGCAATTCTGCTTCAATGATTGGTTATTCAATAACTGGTTGAGCTTCATTGGTTAGTAATTTGGTAACTTGTTGAGCTGCAATGATTGGTTATTCAACAACATGTTCAGCTCCAGGGGTTAGTTATTCAGTAACTCATTGGGAACCCTGCTTAATTCCCCTTGTCAAAGAAATGAGCCCGGTTTTGGCTTCATCACTCTCAGTAAAACTGAATGGGATTAATATATCTTGGCAATGAAGCTAACAAAATGAACACCAACTTCCATGTGACCAAGATCTTCCTAACACAAACATCAAGCTATAAATGCACTTATATCTGGATTTTGGCTTTCACGGCTCTTTTCACCTGTATGGATTTCCCTGGCAGTAAATGGGTCACTTAGTAAAAATAGGACTATTGAAATAAAAGCAAATAACTTAAACATGGAGTTAAATGTTTAAGTATTAAGTAGAAAGAGTAGGTTGGATGGCCACTGTTAAAAGCACATGCAAGAACATTTGTGGGTTTTGATATCATTCTACATTTTTAAAATAATGACCTCTGAAACAACCCACCACACTCATTTTCACAAATTAACAACGATTCCAAAATCACATGAACTGTAATATTGTTTGTAAGCAGTACCATTTGATCTTCTAAAATTCTGCACTTCATATATTGGGGCATCATAACAATGGCCTTCATAACAAGAGGATTTCAGTGTAGGAGTAAAGAGGTTCTTCTGGAGTTGTATAGGGCTCTGGTAAGACCACATCTGGTGTATTGTGTGCAGTTTTGGTCTCCTAATTTGACGAAGGACATCCTTGTGATTGAGGCAGTGCAGCGTAGGTTCATGAGATTGATCCCTGGGATGGCGGGACTGTCATATCAGGAAAGATTGAAAAGACTAAGCTTGTATTCACTGGAGTTTAGAAGAATGAGGGGGGATCTTATAGAAATATAGAAACATAGAAAATAGGAGCAGGAGGAGGCCATTCGGCCCTTCTCGCCAGCACCGCCATTCATTGTGATCATGGCTGATCGTCCCATATCAATAACCCGTGCCTGCCTTCTCCCCATATCCCTTGACTCCACTAGCCCCTAGAGCTCTATCTAACTCTCTCTTAAATCCATCCAGTGACTTGGCCTCCACTGCCCTCGGGGAATTCCATAAATTCACAACTCTCTGGGTGAAAACGTCTTTCTCACCTCAGTCTTCAATTAGCTCCCCTTTATTCTAAGACTGTGGCCCTTGGTTCTGGACTCGCCCAACATTGGGAATTTTTTTCCTGCATCTTGGCCTTGGGGGAGGAGTGGGGTTAGAGGGAAAGGAGGGGAGTAGGGAGGGGAAAGGAGTTATGGAGGGAGGGAATGACTGAGGGTAGGGGAAAGGAGAGGTGAGGGAGGGATTGGGGAGGGTAGGAGGAGATGGAAAAGAAGAGAGAGGAGGTGAGGAGGGAGTGGGGGAGGAGCGGAAATAGAGGGAGAGTGGGGGGGAGTAGAGAGGACAGTGGAGGACATGAGGAGGAATCATGGGGGGGGATAGGGGGAGGTGAGGAGTGGGAGTGGTGGGGGATACAGGGAATGGTGGGGGGGTAGGGATGGGAGAGGAGTTATGGGGGGTTGGAAGGAGTGACAGAGTAGGGGAGAGAGAGGTGAGGGAGAGATTGGGGAGAGGAGGAGAAGGGAAAGAAGAGAGCGGGTGAAGATGAGGGGAAGAGAGTGCTCGGGATGAGGGGAAATGAGCTGCGTCTGTGCAGTTGGGGGCTATGGGTGAGTGGTGGAATATTAAGTTGGGGGACCAAGCCTCCCATCGGGTCCCACTTAGTCTAGTAACATTTAAAAGGCAGGTACAAGGGCTGGAAAGATAAATCCGAACTTAACAATCTGCAATCATTGATGCCACAACAGATAACAGAAAAGTAACCCACAGAAAGAAATTTCCTGCTAATATTAGGTAGACAAAAATGCTGGGGAAACTCAGCGGGTGAGGCAGCATCTATGGAGCGAAGGAACTAAGCAACATTTTGGGTCGAGACCCTACTTCAAACTGATTTGAGGCTGTGGGGGGGCGCAAAGAAGAAAGGAAGAGGCGGACACATTAGGCTGAGGGAGAGCTAAGAAGGGGAGGAGAAAGCAGGGACTACCTTAAATTAGAGAAGTCAATGTTCATACCGCTGGGGTGTAAATGCCCTAGCGAAATATGAGGTACTGCTCTTCCAATTTAGGGTGAGCCTCACTCTGGCCATGGAGGAGGCCCAGGAGAGAAAGGTCGGATTTGGAATGGGAGGGGGAGTTCATGTGCTGAGCCACTGGCAGATCAGGTTGGTGATTGCGAACCGAGGAGAGGTGTTGGGCGAAGCGATCCCCAAGCCTATGCTTGGGCTCACCAATGTAGAACAGCTGACACCTAGAGCAGCGGATGCAATAGATAAGGTTGGAGGAGGTGCAGGTGAACCTCTGCCGCACCTGGAAAGGCTGCTTGGGTCCTTGAATCCTTGAAAGGGGGAAAGTAAAGCGACAAGTGTAGCATTTCCTGCAGTTGCAAGGGAAAGTGCCAGGCGAGGGGGTGCTTTGGGTGGGAAGGGACGAATTGACTAGGGAGTTACGGAGGGAGCGGTCTCTGCGGGAAGCAGACAAGGGAGGAGATGGAAAGATTTGGCCAGTGGTGGGATCCTGTTGAAGGTGGTGAAAATGTCGGAGGATTATTTGTTGTATGTGACGGCTGGTAGGGTTGAAGGTGAGGACAAAGGGGACTCTGCCCTTGTTGCCAATGGGGGTGATGGGGAGTGAGAGCAGAGTTACAGGGTATAGAAGAGACCCTGGTGTGAGCCACATCAATAGTAGAAGAGGGGAACCCCCATTCCCTGAAGAATGAGGACATCTCCGATGCCCTGGTGTGGAACACCTCATCCTGGGTGCAGATGCTGCGTAGACGGAGGAATTGGGAGTAGGGGATGGAATCCTTACAGGAAGCAGGGTGGGAAGAAGTGTAGTCCAGATAGTCATGGGAGTCAATGGATTTATAGTGGATGTCGGTCAGTTGTCTATCACTTGTGATGGAGATAGTGAGGTCTAGAAATGGTAGGGAAATGTCGGAAATGGTCCAGGTGTATTTGAGTGCCGGATGGAATTTAGTGGTGAAATGGATGAAGTCAGTGAGTTGTGCGTGGGTGCAGGAGGTAGCACCAACGCAGTCGTCGATGTAGCAGAGGTAGAGGTCGGGGATAGGGCCCTGGTACGCCTCGAACAAAGATTGTTCGACGTACCCTACAAAGAGACAGGCATAGCTTAGGCCCATGCGTGTTTTAGTTCCACTATAATTCAAAATGCACAGCAGCATTAAGAAATCCTACTATTAGCATGCAAATTTTGAATCACTTCTTAATTGTGTCACCATAGGATCTTAGATCCAAAACAGGAAAACCAAAAACAAATGCAGTCCATTTCACAAAATCCAAATTTTAAATTTAACTTAACATAATTGGAACAACATGGAAATGACTTACCACAGTCACTAAACTGACTAGAGGAAGACATTTGTTTGTTTCTTGCAAGTAGCTCTAGAGAAAAAAAGTAAACGTATTATTTGGGAGAAGGAAGCAAAAGTGAAATTTACTTAAAAGATTGGACGCAAAGATCAAACTTGTTCAGCAACTTTTAAGTTTCTGTTGGTGCTCTGGAATGTTCACTATCAGTTAATTTGATGGCAAATAATTTTCTTGATTTTTACATACATAGTTTCAATGCTTTTTTTTAAATTACTTAATATTAATGTATTTATTTTGCATATATAATTTGGATACAGATTATTTTAGTCTGGCATAAATGTAATATGAGCAACAATGTACAAGCAATGTGTTATTTGCTGTAAAATGATTTTCAGATGTTTGATGATGATGAAAACACGATATGTAAAATAAACATCACTGAACTGAAAGAGTGATTTCCTTTTTGTTATGTTTATGTGAATACTTTTCTTTAACATTTTTCTAGTTCTGTCCATCGTCTATATACCTAGGCCAGTGGTTGGTCTTTAGGGGTGGATAGCTAACCATCCAGATTTTTAGATACAAACAACAAATAATTTTTAAATGAAAAACTACTGATTTGCATTGTGCACAGAATTCTCATATGCCCTTGTCTTCAGCAAAAATAAGTGTCAGCCGAGCATTTTTCATGAAGGAGACTCTATAAGTCAGTCATACAGCACGGAAACTGGCTCTTCAGTTCAAAGTCTCCGTGCTGACAAAGAGGCCCCATTTGTTAGCCTCAAATGCATGTGTTTGACCCACATCCCTCCAAATATTTCCTATCCATCTAGTGCCTTTTAAATGCTGTTAAAGTACCTGCCTCATCTCCCTCCTAGGATAGCTTGTTCCTTGCACCCATCACCCTCAAAGTGAAAATGTTTCCCCATGTTCCCCACACTTGTAGTTCAGGGAAATACAAGTGAGGCAGAAGATCAGCCATGATCATAAACAGTAAATGATGGAGCAAGTGCAAAGAACTAGATGGCCTATCTGTGCTCTCGTTTATGTTATTATGATGTTGGCTTCGGAAGCCGCGGTCTCGGGTAAGGAAGCGGCCGTTCCAGGCATCCCAAGCCGCTGTGAGGATTCTCCCGACGCCGGAGCACCATCATCCGGCGAGAAGGGCCTGGAACATCGGGCCTCAGTAAAGGCGACTGCAGGGGCCAAAATAAGCCCGACTATGGGTGGACATGGGGATGGGGACTGGACTTTGTGCCTTCCCTCACAGTGGGAACCATTGTGGGGGAATGATTTTTATGTTTACATTTCTTTATTATTGTTATGTTGTTTTTTTTTGTTTTGTTTTTTATTTATGTGCTGCAATGGCAATATGCATTTCACTACACCAATTGGTGTATGTGACTAATAAAGAACCTATGAACCTTTGATTAAAGTATAGCACAGCAGATACTATTTGTTGGCAACAATCATGTGTAATAGTTATAGGAAGGAACTGCAAATGTTGGATATTTGCCGAAGATAGACACAAAATGCTGGAGTAATTCAGGGGGACAGGCAGCATCTCTAGAGAGAGGGAACGGGTGATGTTTCAGGTCGAGACCCTTCTTCAGATGTATAATAAGTTGGGTTCTATGATATAAAATTATCATTTGTGTTTAAACATTATTATGCTCATGTGCATATCTCTATATTTCAATATTCTTCTCTAAATATATTATTCAATTAATTCTTTAAGAATATTTTAAATAAATATTTATAGGTAATCAAAGTTCATATAATTCCTATTTTAATTTATTTATCTATAGTTTTCTATTCTACATATTTTTCTTTAACATTTTATTTCCCCAATTATTAAATATGATTACACCTTCAAAATGCAGCTCGGTGCACTGGTGCATCAGACTAGATGTTTCTCGAACAAAATGCAACCACTGTATCTTAATTAAATCTCTTACCATTGAATATGTTTAGTTTTCAATAGTTTTTTTTCTTATATCTATGCATTTAGTTTTATTTCTTAGCATTCTACATAGTTATGTTTCTCATGTCACGACATTATAAGGACCAGTGGATATTTCGATCTACAAACTTAAAGTACGTATTAGGGGTTCAGTATCTGAAACAGTTGAGGCAGTAACTAGTGGGGTACCGCAGGGCTCAGTGCTGGGACCCCAGCTATTTACAATATATATTAATTCTGGATGAGGGAATTGTCTCCAAGTTTGCGGATGATAGGAGACTGCAAGGTGACTTGGATAGGCTGGGTGAGTGGGCAAATGTCAGATGCCCACTAAAAAACAGGAAAGCAGACTATATTTTTACCAACCTAGATGTTGTATGCTCTGCCCCACCAGACTGATCCTGGGATGTCCTGTCATAGTCGCACCTTACAAAATCCTTAAGGGGTTGGACAGGCTAGATGCAGGAAGATTGTTCTAAGTCCAGGACAAGGGGTTGTTTTCTTCACACAGAGAATGGTGAGTCTCTGGAACTCTCTGCCACAGAGGGTAGTTGAGGCCAGTTCATTGGCTATATTAAGAGTGAGTTGGATGTGGCCCTTGTGGCTAAAGACAGGTACGGGATACTGAGTTGGATGGGGCGGTGCAGGCTTTGGCCTATATGTTTCTATGTTTCTATTACATATATCATTATCGCCAATGCAGTACAGCAGCACTTTTGTGAGGTTTATAATTAACATGCAGGTACAGCAGGCAGTGAAGAGATCTAAAGGCACGTTGGCCTTCATAACGAGAGGATTTGAGTATAGGAGTAAAGACATCCTCTGCAGTTCTACAGGGCCCTGGTAAGACCACACCTGGAGTATTGTGTGCAGTTTTGGTCTCCTAACTTGAAGAAGGACAACCTTGCTATTGAGAGAGTGCAGCGTAGGTTCGCGAGGTTAATCCTCGGGATGACGGGACTAGAAACATAGAAAATAGATGCAGGAGGAGGCCATTCGGCCCTTTGAGCTAGCACAGCCATTCATTGTGATCATGGCTGATCGTTCCCTATCAATAACCCGTGCCTGCCTTCTCCCCATATCCCTTGACTCCACTAGCCGCTAGAGCTCTATCTAACTCTTAAATCCATCCAGTGACTTGGCCTCCACTGCCCGCTGTGGCAGGGAATTCCATAAATTCGCAACTCTCTGGGTGAAAAAGTTTTTTCTCACCTCAGTCTTAAATGACCTTTATTCTAAGATTGTGGCCCCTGGTTCTGGACTCACCCCACATTGGGAACATTTTTCCTGCATCTAGCTTGTCCAGTCCTTTTATAATTTTATATGTTTCTATAAGATCCCCCTCATCCTTCTAAACTCCAGTATACTGTCATATGATGAAAGACTGTCATATGAGGAAAGATTGGAAAGACTGGGCTTGTATTCACTGGAATTTGGAAGGATGAGAGATGCCCAATGATGGCGGAGCCCAGAACCAGGGGCAATAGTCTAAGAATAAAGGGGAGGCCATGTAAAACTGAGATGAGAAGAAACCTTTTCACCCAGAGACTTGTGAATTTGTGGAATTCTCTGCCACAGAAGGCAGTGGAGGCCGATTCACTGGATGAATTTAAAAGAGAGTTAGACAGAGCTCTTGGGGCTAGTGGAATCAAGGGGTATGGGGAGAAGGCAGGCACGGGTTACTGATTGTGGATTATCAGCCATGATCACAATGAATAGCGGTGCTGGCTCGAAGGACCGAATGGCCTCCTCTTGCACCTATTTTCTATGTACTGAGGTACAGTGAAAGGTTTTGATTAGCATGCTATCCAAACAGGCCAGATATACCATACATACAGTGGCTTGCAAAAGTATTCATACCCCTTGAACTTTTCCACATATTGTCACATTGCAATCACAAACGTGAATGTATTTTATTGGGATTTTATGTGATAGACCAACACAAAGTGGTACATAATTGTGAAGTGGAAGGAAAATGATACATGTTTTCCAAATTTTATCACAAATAAAAAACTGAAAAGTGTGGCGTGCAAAGGTTTTCAGCCCCCCCTGAGTCAATACTTTGTAGAACCACCTTTCGCTGCAATTACAGCTGCTTCCAGCAGAAGTCTTTTGGGGTATGTCTCTACCAGCTTTGCACATCTAGACACTGAAATTTTTGCCCATTCTTCTTTGCAAAATAGCTCATGCTCAGTCAGATTGGATGGAGAGCGTCTGTGAACAGCAATTTTCAAGTCGTGCCAGAGATTCTCAATTGGATTTAGGTCTGGACTTTGACTGGGCCATTCTAACACATGAATATACTTTGATCTAAACCATTCCATTGTTGCTCTGGCTGTATGTTTAGGGTCGTTGTCCTGCTGGAAGGTGAACCTCCGCCCCAGTCTCAAGTCTTTTGCAGACTCTAACAGGTTTTCTTCCAAGATTGCCCTGTATTTGGCTCCATCCATCTTCCCATCAACTCTGACCAGCTTCCCTGTCCCTGCTGAAGAAAAGCATCCCCACAGCATGATGTTGCCGCCACCATGTTTCACAGTGGGGATGGTGTGTTCAGGGTGATGTGCAGTGTTAGTTTTCCGCCACACATAGCGTTTTGCATTTAGGCCAAATACTTCAATTTTGGTCTCATCAGACCAGAGCACCTTCCTCCACATGTTTGCTGTGTCCCCCACATGGCTTGTGGCAAACTGCAAACGGGACTTCTTATGGCTTTGTTTCAACAATGGCTTTCTTCTTCCCACTCTTCCATAAAGGCTCGATTTGTGGAGTGCACGACTAATAGTTGTCCTGTGGACAGATTCTCCCACCTGAGCTGTGGATCTCTGTAGCTCCTCCAGAGTGACCACGGGTCTCTTGGCTGCTTCTCTGATCAATGCTCTCCTTGCCCGGCCTGTCAGTTTAGGTGGAAGGCCATGTCTTGGTAGGTTTGCAGTTGTGCCATGCTCTTTCCATTTTCGGATGATGGATTGAACAGTGCTCTGTGAGATGTTCAAACCTTGGGATATTTTTTTATCACCTAACCCTGCTTTAAACTTCTCCACAACTTTATCCCTGACCTGTCTGGTGTGTTCCTTGGGCTTCATGATGCCGAAGGAACATTGTTTGTTCACTAATGTTCTCTAAGAAACCTCTGAGGCCTTCACAGAACAGCTGTATTTATACTGAGATTAGATTACACACAAGTGGACTCTATTGACTAATTAGGTGACTTCTAAAGGCAATTGGTTGCACTGGATTTTATTTAGGGGTATCAGAGTAAAGGGGGCTGAATACTTTAGCACGCCACACTTTTCATTTATTTTTTGTAAAACAATTTGAAAACCATGTATCATTTTCCTTCCACTTCACAATTATGTGCCACTTTGTGTTGGTCTATCACATAAAATCCCAATAAAATACATTTACATTTGTGGTTGTAACGTGACAAAATGTGGAAAAGTTCAAGGGGTATGAATACTTTTGCAAGCCACTGTAGATACAATTAGTTCAAACTAGATAGAAGGGGAAAATATCTCCAGTGTACATATTATTTATCAATATTTACATTTGGTTGCCTTCAACATACTCATGTAATTGGCAAAAAAAAACATTGTTTAGTATTATACATATTTAATATTTCTAATGCGTATAATTGTTCGCCAGTGCACGTTTTTATCTTCATAACATATAGTGCTTATAATTGTAATGACTGATTGATACTTTATTATCACGTGACATGTCACAGTGCAATTCTTTGTTTTGCATACTGTACACAAAGAGAGTCACCATGTATAGGTCATAAGGTCACCCATCAAGTCTACTCCGCCATTCAATCATGGCTGATCAATCTCTCCCTCCTAACCCCATTCTCCTCACCCCATACTCTAACACCTGTACAAATCAAGAAATAGGGCAGTCAAAGTTACAAAGTATTCATTATGTTATTGTGGTTATTTACATCTATTGTTAAGCACTGTATACAGTTATTCATATCTGGAATTCATATTTCTTGTTGCTGTGCAGTTATTCACTTCCAGAGTATATATTATTTTTTTATGTATCCATGAATTGGACTGGCTTACCATTGCATACATTTATTTAGCTGTATTGTGTAAACTATTAGCTGGTTTCCATACATATTTATAAATGGAAAAAAGAGATTGGAGCTGAAATGGGCAAATGAACCTGGCCTAATGAGTACAGCACTAACACCTCAAGAAGCGAGATGCCCTCCAGAACAAAGTGGCCCATTTTATTGACACTTCTTTAACCATCCTAAACTTTAATTCCCTTCACCACTGACGCACAGTGTTTGCAGTGTGTGCCATCCACAAAAATGCACTGCAGTTACTTGCACATATAATATCCCAAATCTGAGAAAACCACCACCAAGAAGGATAAGGGCAGCTGACACCTGGGACCATTTCCACCTGCAAGTTTCCCTCCAAGAGTCATAGAATGGAACATTCTATATCTTTCAAACAGAATGGAAAGAGGCCCTCCAGCCCAACTTGCCGACACCGACCAACATGTCCCATCCATACTACTCCCACATGCCTATGTTTAGCCCATATCATATAACCATATAACAATTACAGCACGGAAACAGGCCCTCTCGGCCCTTCCAGTCCGTGCCGATCATTTGTTTTCCCCTAGTCCCATCTACCTGCACTCAGACCATACCCCTCCATTCCCTTCCCGTCCATATACCTATCCACTTTACTTTTAAATGTTAAAATCGATCCTGCCTCCACCACTACTGCTGGAAGCTCATTCCACACAGCCACCACCCTCTGAGTAAATAAGTTCCCCCTCACGTTACTCCTAAACCTCCGTCCCTCTATATCCCTCTAAATCTGTCCTATCCATGGAAATATATTGTCGGTCTTTCGTCATCATTTGGTCTAATTCCTTGAACTTCCTGCCGAACACCACTGCCTGCACCACAAGGGCAGAGGCAATTTAAGAAGATGACATTGACAGCCTCCACAGCCGCCTGTGGCAATGAATTCCACAGTTTCACCACTCTCTGATTAAAGAAATTCATTCTCATCGCCTTTCTAAAGGTATGTCCTTTTATTCTGAAGCTATGGCCTCTGGTCCTAGACTCTCCCACTAGTGGATACATCTCCATATTCACTTTATCCATCCCTCACGAGGCAATTACAATACCAAGTGGTAAGACAAGGCTCCAGATACACAGCTTTTCTGCCAGACAAACCACCCCAGCAGCAACGCATTGCTGAAAGAATCACAGATCTGGTGGACAGAGCATGTCAGGATATCTGATGACTGAATACTACAAACGCTACTTTATAGAGAGGTGATTGAGGAGGACATAGAATTGTGTGGCGAAAAACAAATTCAAACACTCTCAGAATATCCCTGAGGAGTTCCAGCTTTGACACACACTACTGGGAACAACTAACTTGGATGCCTTACAGAATACAGAATGGTGCACATTCATATGTGGAAGCTAGAATGGAGGCAGCAAACAGAAAAAGCAAATCTCCAGTAAACTCAAGAACCACTGATCCCTACAGCATGCCTACACCTCCGTCACCTGTGTGGAAGGAACATTCAAGCCAGGATTGGTGTAATCACCCATCTCCATACACATCGCTACAGTATAGACTAGATGTCACGTTCTTACTCGGGAACCTGTGATGATTAGGCTCAACAAGGGTTGGGTGATAAAGCCAGCAAACTGCAGGTTGTTTGCCAGCAAACCAATATACATAGAACAGTTCAGCACAAGAACAGGCCCTTCGGCTCATAATACCTGTGCTGAACTAGATGCCAAGACCAACTCTTCCCTGTCTGCACATAATCCATAATCCTTCATTACCTGCATATGCACATGCCCATCCAAAGGTCTCTTAAATCCCACTATCGTACCTCCCCCAACCACCAAACCCAGCAGTGCACTTCAAACACTCATCGTCCAATAAGTAAAGATTTGCCCAACACATCTTCTTTAAACTTTGTTCCACTCACCTTAAAACTATTCCGTCTAATATTTGATTTTTCCATCCTGGGAAAAAGGTTCTGACTGTCTACCCTATCTATGCCTCTCATATCTCCTCAACCTTTTATCACGGAGCACTGCTTCTTCCAAGGAAACAATCTAATTAACCTTTTCTGAATGAACCTCAGCAGTGCCAGTGTATCCCTCAATTCAGACGAGTTTTGTGAGTGTGGCCTCTTCACAGACTTATTTAGATTCAGCGGAGTTATTACTTGCCCACATTTAGGTTTAGTTATTTCCACTGTGGATTGTTTCAGAGTGAGGCCCAATGCAAATTGGAGGAACAGCATTTCAAATTTCACTTTGGCAGCTTAAAACCCAGCTGCATGAATATTAATTTCTCTAACTTCAAGTAACCCTTGCTTTCCCCTCTCTCTCCCCTCTCTCTCTGTACCTCTCACACCCTAGTTTCACTGTCCTACTGATTAATTTTACTGATTGCATGCCTCCTTGTCACCTTCCCCTCAGCCTACATTTTCCTTGAGCATCATCTGCTTTGATCTGTCGTTTTCACACCTAACCCTATCCCTGAACTCCCTCTGCCCTGACTCTGTCTGAAGAAGGGTCTCGACCCGAGTCTTCACCCATTCCTTTTCTGCAGAGATGCTGCCTGTCCCGCTGAGTTACTCCAGAATTTTGTATCTATCTTTGGTGTGAACCAGCATCTGCAGCTCCTTCTCCCCCATTGTGGATGGCTTCTCTCTTTGTTATCGCTTAAGAGTCATGGAGTGATACAGTGTGGAAACAGGCCCTTCAGCCCAACTTGCCCACACTGAACAACATGTCCCACGCAAATTGGAGGAACAGCACCTCGTATTCCACTTGGGGAGTCTGCATCCTCTTGGCATGAACATCGAATTCTCACAATTCTGTTCACCCTTGCTGCCTCCTCCCCTTCCTACCTCTCCCTCAGCCTTCTCCTCCTTTTTCCTTTCTTCCCCCCCATCAGTCTGAAGAAGGGTTTCGGCCCGAAACGTCGCCGATCTCCTTCGCTCCATAGATGCTGCCGCACCCGCTGAGTTTCTCCAGCAATTTTGTCTACCCTGTCCCACCTGCGCGCGTTTTGGTCCATATCCCTCGAAAACCTGTCGTATGCATGTAATTCAAATCCAGTGCAGGCAATTGCTTACCGCTGTATGTGCCTGTTCCCCTCCAGTGCGGGTACTGCCGGCCAAGGCCGGTGTTGTATGTGGACGCTTTGAGGCGGCGGGCGGCGGCGGCTTTGCTCCTGGGCCGTTGGGCGCGGCCGCTCCCCGTGCACAATCCAAGCGGCGCGTCTCCATGGCGACGGGCGTCACGCGCTCCGGGGACTGCGCTCCTCCATCGCGGCGCCTGCCCGCCCGCCTGCAGCCGCTGAATGCTCCAGCGGGTCGTGCACCCTGCAGCCGCTGAACACAGGCACAGTGCTGGTGCAACCCAGCAGGACGTGCACCCTGCAGCCGCTGAACACACAGGCAGAGTGCTGGTGCAACCCAGCGGGACATTGCATCCTGCAGCCGCTGAATGCTCCAGCGGGACGTGCACCCTGCAGCCGCTGAATGCTGGTGCACATGGTGCAACCCAGCGGGACGTGCACCCTGCAGCCGCTGAACACAGGCACAGTGCTGGTGCAGCCCAGCGGGACATGCACCCTGCAGCCGCTGAACACAGCACAGTGCTGGTGCACAAGGTGCAACCCAGCGGGACATGCATCCTGCAGCCGCTGAACACAGGCACAGTGCTGGTGCACATGGTGCAACCCAGCGGGACATGCACCCTGCAGCCGCTGAACACACAGGCAGAGTGCTGGTGCACATGGTGCAACCCAGCGGGACATGCACCCTGCAGCCGCTGAACACACAGGCAGAGTGCTGGTGCAACCCAGCGGGACATTGCACCCTGCAGCCGCTGAACACACAGGCAGAGTGCTGGTGTAACCCAGCGGGACATGCACCCTGCAGCCGCTGAACACACAGGCACAGTGCTGGTGCACATGGTGCAACCCAGCGGGACATGCACCCTGCAGCCGCTGAACACAGGCACAGTGCTGGTGCAACTCAGCGGGTCATGCAGCCGCTGAACACACAGGCACAGTGCTGGTGCAACTCAGCGGGTCATGCAGCCGCTGAACACAGGCACAGCACAGTGCTGGTGCAACCCAGTGGGACATTGCACCCTGCAGCCGCGGAACACAGCACAATGCTGGTGCAACTCTGCGGGACATGCAGCAGCTGAACAATATACATTAATGATTTGGACGAGGGGATTGAATGCAACATCTCCAAGTTTGCAGGTGACACCAAGCTGGGGGGTATAGTTAGTTGTGAGGAGGCTGGAGGGTGATTTGGATAGGCTGAGTGAATGGCAGATGCAGTATAATGTGGATAAATGTGAGGTTATCCACTTTGGTGGCAAAAACATGAGGGTAGACTATTATCTGAATGGTGGCAGATTAGGAAAAGGGGAGATGCAACGAGACCTGGGTGTCATGGTACACCAGTCATTGAAAGTAGGCATGCAGGTGTAGCAGGCAGTGAAGAAAGCAAATGGTATGTTAGCATTCATAGCAAAAGGATTTGAGTATAGGAACAGGGAGGTTCTACTGCAGTTGTACTGCTGATAAGTGTGAAGTGCTACATCTTGGCAGGACAAATCAAAATAGGACGTACATGGTAAATGGTAGGGAATTGAGGAATGCTGTGGAACAGAGGGATCTAGGAATAACTGCATAGTTCCCTGAAGGTGGAATCGCATGTAGATGGGGTGGTAAAGAAAGCCTTTGGTGTGCTGGCCTTTATAAATCAGAGCATTGAATATAGGAGTAAGGAAGTAATGTTAAAATTGTACAAGGCATTGGTGAGACCAATTCTGGAGTATGATGTACAATTTTGGTCGCCTAATTATAGGAAGGATGTCAACAAAATAGAGAGAGTACAGAGGAGATTTACTAGAATGTTGCATGGGATCCAGCAACTATGTTACAGAGAAAGGTTGAACAAGTTAGGTCTTTATTCTTTGGAGCGCAGAAGGTTAAGGGGGGACTTGATTGAGGTCTTTAAAATGATGAAAGGAATAGACAGTTGACGTGGATAAGCTTTTCCCATTGAGGGTAGGGAAGATTCAAACAAGAGGGCATGACATGCGAATTAAGGGACGGAAGTTTAGGGGTAACGTGAGGGGGAACTTCTTTACTCAGAGGGTGGTGGCTGTGTGGAATGGGCTTCCAGCAGAAGTGGTGGAGGCAGGATCGATTTTAACATTTAAAAGTAAAGTGGATAGGTATATGGACGTGAAGGGAATGGAGGGGTATGGTATGAGTGCAGGTAGATGGGACTAGGGGAAAACAAATGATCGGCACGGACTGGAAGGGCCGAGAGGGCCTGTTTCCATGCTGTAATTGTAATTGTTATATGGTTGTATAGGGTTTCGGTGAGAACACACCTGGAGTATTGCGTACAGTTTTGGTCTCCAAATCTGAGAAAAGACATTCTTGCCATAGAGGGGATTCAGAGAAGGTTCACCAGACTAATTCCTGGGATGTCGGGACTTTCATATGAAGAAAGACTGGATAAACTTGGCTTGTACTCACTGGAATTTAGAAGATTGAGGGGGGATCTTATAGAAACTTACAAAATTCTTAAGGGGTTGGGCAAGCTAGATGCAGGAAGATTGTTCCCGATGTTGGGGGAGTCCAGAACAAGGGGTCACAGTCTAAGGATAAGGGGAAATTCCTTTAGGACCGAGATGAGGAAAACATTCTTTACACAGAGAGTGGTGAGTCTCTGGAATTCTCTGCCACAGAAGGTCGTTGAGGCCAGTTCATTGGTTATATTCAAGAGGGAGTTGGATGTGGCTCTTGTGGCTAAAGGGATCAGGGGGTATGGAGAGAAGGCAGGTACAGGATACTGAGTTGGATGATCAGCCATGATCATATTGAATGGCGGTGCAGGCTCGAATGGCCTACTCCTGCACCTATTTTGCTATGTTTCTATGAACACAGGCACAGTGCTGGTGCAACTCAGCGGGATATTGCAGCCGCTGAGCACAGGCACAGCGCTGGTGCAACTCAGCGGGGCATGCACCCTGCAGCCGCTGGGTACAGCATAGTCCTGGAACAACCCAGTGGGGCATGCACTCTGCAGCCGCTGAACACAGCACAGTGCTGGGGCAACCCGGTGGGACATGCACCCTGCAGCCGCTGAGCACAGCGCAGGTACAACTCAGCGGCACGGGCATGAGCACAGTTCTGCAGCAACCCAGCAGGATGTGCAACACACATGGAGGGAATGGCATCTCCAGATGTCCACCCCACCCCTGATGTTGGCTGGCTGGCTGCCTGACCTACTGAGTTACTCCAGTAGTTTATGAACTTATGCTATTGATGGAATCCTGAGCAAAACACGAAGTGCTGGAGCAATAAGCGGGCCAGGCAGCCAGACAGCATCTCGAGAAGGGGAATGGCGGCACAGGCATAACTGGTGAGGGCATGGACAACCGGATGCCATTCTTTCCACATATAATAATCAATAGGTGCAGGAGTAGGCCATTCGGCCCTTCGATCCAGCACCGCCATTGAAAGTGATCATGGCTGATCATCCACAATCAGTACCCCGTTCCTGCCTTCTCTCCATATCCCTTAACTCCGCTATCCCTAAGACCCCTAAATAACTCTCTCGAGAGCATCCAGAGAACCAGCCTCCACTGCCCTCTGAGGCAGAGAATTCCACACACTCACAACTCTGTGAAAACGTTTTTCCTCATCTCCGTTCTAAATGGCTTACCACTTATTCTTACATAGAAACATAGAAATTGGGTGCAGGAGCAGGCCATTCGGCCCTTCGAGCCTGCACCGCCATTCAATATGATCATGGCTGATCATCCAACTCAGTATCCTGTACCTGCCTTCTCTCCATACCCCCTGATCCCTTCAGCCACAAGGGCCACATCGAACTCCCTCTTAAATATGGCCAACGAACTGGCCTCAACTACCTTCTGTGGCAGAGAATTCCACAGATTCACCACTCTCTGTGTGAAAAACGATTTTCTCATCTCGGTCCTAAAAGACTTCCCCCTTATCCCTAAACTGTGACCCCTTGTCCTGGACTTCCCCAACATCGGGAACAATCTTCCTGAATCTAGCCTGTCCAACCCCTTAAGAATTTTGTAAGTCTATGAGATCACCCCTCAATCTTCTAAATTCCAGCGAGTACAAGCCGAGTATCCAGTCTTTCTTCATATGGAAGTCGTGCCATCCCAGGAATCAGTCTGGTGAACCTTCTCTGTACACCCTCTATGGCAAGAATGCCTTTCCTCAAATTAGGAGACCAAAACTGTACGCAATACTCCAGGTGTGGCCTCACCAAGACCCTGTACAACTGCAGTAGAACCTCCCATTTCTTGTACTCACATCCTTTTGCTATGAATGCCAACATACCATTTGCTTTCTTCACAGCCTGCTGCACCTGCATGCCTACTTTCAATGACTGGTGTACCATGACACCCAGGTCTCGCTGCATCTCCCCTTTTCCTAATCGGTCACCATTCAAATAATAGTCTACCTTTCTGCTTTTGCCTCCAAAGTGGATAACCTCACATTTATCCACATTATACTGCATCTGCCATGCATTTGCCCACTCACCCAGTCTATCCAAGTCATCCTGCAGCCTCCTAGCATCCTCCTCACAGCTAACACTGCCCCCCAGCTTCGTGTCATCGGCAAACTTCGAGATGTTGCATTTAATTCCCTCGTCCAAATCATTAATGTATATTGTAAATAGCTGGGGTCCCAGCACTGAGCCTTGCGGCACCCCACTAGTCACTGCCTGCCATCCTGAAAAGGACCCGTTCACTCCTGCTCTTTGCTTCCTGTCTGCCAGCCATCTTAAACTATGGCCCCTGGTTCTGGACTCCCCCAACATTGGAAACGTGTTTCCTGCCTCCAGCGTGTCAAAAACCCTTAATAACCTTATATGTTTCAATAAGATTCCCTCTCATGCTTCAAAATTCCAGAGGATACAAGCCCAACCACTCCAATCTATCAACATATGACAGTCCCGCCATCCCGGAAATTAACCTTGGGAATTATGCTCCACTCCCTCAATAGCAAGAATGTCCTTCCTGTAATTTGGAGACCAAAACTGCACACAATACTGCAGGTGTGGTCTCACTATGGCCCTGTACAACTGCAGGACCTCTTTGCTCCTATACTCAACTCCACTTGTTTTGAAGGCCAACATGCCATTCGCTTCCTTCACTGCCTGCTGTACCTGCATGCTTACTTTCAGTGACTGATGAACAAGGACCCCCAGATCCCGTTGTACTTCCCCTATTCCCAATTTGACACCATGTAGATAATATTCTGCCTTCCTGTTTTTGCCACCAAAGTGGATAACCTCACATCTATCCACATTAAACTGCATCTGGCATGCATCTGCCCACTCGCCCAACCTGTCCAAGTCACCCTGCATCCTCATAGCATCCTCCTCAGTTTGCACTGCCACCCAGCTTTGTGTCATCTGCAAATTTGCTGTTACTTTCAATCCCTTCATCCAAGTCATTAATATATATTTTAAATAGCTGCGGTTCCAGCACCGAGTCTTGCGGTACCCCACTAGTCACTGCCTGCCATTCTGAAAGGGACCAGTTAATTCCTACCCTTTGTTTCCTGTCTGCCAACCAATTTTCAGATGCTGCCTGACCCGCTGATGTTACTCCAGCACTTTCCGTCTTGGAGACGCTGGAATCCTGAGCAAACCACGAAGTGCTGGAGCAACTCTGCGGGAATGGGAGCAACCGTGGAGGGAGTGGCATCGCTGATTGTCCATCACCTCCCCAGTTGCTGGCTGGCTGCCCGCCCCGCTGCATTGCTCCAGTACTTCGTGTTTTGCTCAAGAGGGCACAAATTGCTGGAGTAACTCAGCAGGTCAGGCAGCACCTCTAGAGAACAGACAGCATCCAGGAGAACACCTATCCATGTTCTCAGGGGGTGCTGCCTGAACCGCTAAGTTACTCCAGCACTTTGTGTCCTTTTGTAGATGCTGGAATCTTGATCAAAACACAACGTGTTGGAGCAACACAGCGGGACGGACAGCCAGCCAGCACCTGGGGAGGCAATGGACAAGCGGGGTTGCCCATGAGAAGTTCCTCACCTCCTTTTTTTAAAAAAGTACCCTTTAATTCTGAGGCTATGACCTCCGGCCCTAGACTCTCCCACCAGTGGAAACATCCTTTCCACATCCAGTCTATCTATGCCTTTCATTATTCTGTAAGTTTCAATGAGGTCCCCCCTCAACTTTCAAAACACCAGTGAGTAGAGGCCCAGTGCTGTCAAACGTTCATCATATGCTAACCCACTCATTCCTGGAATCATCTTGTTATCCAACACGTCGTGTTTTGCTCAAGATTGTTAAGGGCTTGGCACGCTAGAGGCAGGAATCATGTTCCTGATGTTGGGGGAGTCCAGAACCAGGTACCACAGTTTAAGAATAAGGAGTAAGCCATATAGAACGGAGACGAGGAAACACTTTTTCTACAGAGTGGTGAGTCTGTGGAATTCTCTGCCTCAGAGGGTGCTGGAGGCAGGTTCTCTGGATGCTTTCAAGCGAGCTAGATAGGGCTCTTAAAAATAGCAGAGTCGGGATATGGGGAGAAGGCAGGAACGGGGTACTGATTGGGGATGATCAGCCACGATCACATTGAATGGCGGTGCTGGCTCGAAGGGCCAAATGGACTACTCCTGCACCTATTGTCGAAACCTCCTCTGGACCCTCTCCAGAGCCAACACATCCTTCCTCAGACATGCAGCCCAAATTTGCTCTCAGTACTCCAAATGTGGCCTGACCAGCGCCTTATAGAGCCTCAGCATTACATTTGTTTATGTATTCTAGTTCTCTTGAGATAAATTGAATTTTGCCTTCCTTACTACCGATTCAACTTACAAATTATCTTTTTGGGAGCCCTGCACCAAGTCCCTTTGCACCTCCAATTTCTGGATTCTCTCTCCATTTAGAAAATAATCTACGCCTTTATTCTTATTAGGAAAATGCATGACCCACTACACTGCCTGCCCCTCCACCTATCTTAGCATCATCTAGGAATAGGAATACTTTATTGGCAGTGAGATTCTTTGCTTGCATAAACAATGTATACAATCTGCAAACATGGCCACAAAGCCTTCAATCCCCTAATACAAATCATTAATATACAACGTGGAGAAGCTGCCCCAGCACTGACCCTTGCGGAACTCCACAAGTCACTGGAAGCCAACCTGAAAAGCGCCTTTTATTTTTAACTCTTTGCCATTCAGCCAACCTGCTATCCATGCTAGTATCTTCCCTTTAATACCATGGGCTTTCATCTTCCCTAGGAGCCTGACCTGCGGTTCCTTATCGAAAGCCTTCTGAAAATCCAGGTAAACAACATCTACACCCCCCCCCCCCCCCTTGTCTGTTCTGCCATTAACTTCCTCAAAGAACTCCAGCAGATTTGTCCGGCAGGATCTTCCCATCACAAAACCATGCTGATTTTGACATATTTTATCGTGAAGGTTTGGAGGGATATGGACCAAACACAGGCGGGTGGGACTAGTGTAGCTGGGATATGTTGGCCGGTGTGGGCAAGTTGGGGTGAAGGGCCTGTTTCCACTCTGCATTACTCAATGAATCTATGTTGCCAGACCCACTGAGTAACTCCAGCAACTTGTGTTTTTAATACAATACCGAGCTGGATTTTAGTTTGCAAAACCCGTTGTTATTCACTTTAAAAAAAGCTGGTGCTACATTTGCAGAGGAGCGGGAGTAATAAAACACGCACATAGGAAGAATTAGCATCTGAGTTGCTGTTACTCCCTAAGACCCATTATAGCAGCACCTCGCTCCATAACTCACCATTTAAGTTTCTAAGCCCTTTTACATAAGAAACAATTCACCAGTGAAATGTCATCCTTTTTTTTTACTCAGTATTATTTACCGATTCCTGAATTGAAAATGATTTCCTAACAAACATGGTTTCAAATTCCTTATTTGGCTGGATGCTGTTTGGTCCTCATCAGACTTTAGATAGACGGGAGAGCGAAACCACATAGGGGTCAGTTTCACACGAGGACAGGACGACAACTGATACTGCAATGTTTACGGAAAATTAATCAACAAGGGGAAAGACAGACAGCTGTAGCCATAGAAGTGACTTCGGGTCGATACATTATCGTAAAAAGACAAAGTGCCGGAGGCGCCAGCAGGTAAAGCAGCATTTGCGGAGGGCGTGTTTTGGAAACATTTCAGATCGGGAGGGACTCTTCTTCAGACTGATTGTAGTGCTGCAGTGGGGCGGGGACAGACAAAGCCAAGCAAGTGGGAAAAATGGTTCAAGGATCAAGGATGTCGTTGAATAAGTACATTGTGAATCGAGAGGGGAGATAATGAAGGCTGTTAAACAGCAACATGGGATGACAAATTGGTGTTCTCTCCAAGCAGGTCTCAGGGAACTCTGAAAGCGATTAGAATCTAAACAGTAGTAATCACATGGGTACACAAAATGCTGGAGAAACTCAGCGGGTGCAGCAGAATCTAAGGAGCGAAGGAGATGGGCAACGTTTCGTGCCGAAACCCTTCTTCAGATGGGGTGCCTTGCAGAGACCACACCGGAGGTATTATGTGAAGTTTAGGCCCTCTTACTTTAGAACAAAAGTCATTACTTTATTTTCCACATAACGTTATTCCCTTTATTGTGTATCTATACATTGCGGACAGATTAATTGTAATCATGCAGTCTTACTGCTGACTGGATAGCACGCAACACCAAAAACTTTTCACTGAGCGCTGCAGTAGTTGCTACCTTACAGCGCCAGAAACCTGGGTTTGATCCAGACTGCGTACGCTGTCTGCATGAAGTTTGCAGAGATGCCAACCCTAAATTTAGTTCACAGTAACATTCAACCCATTTGTCCGTAACAAATGGGGTTAAATGCATTTCTCTCCGTAACATACTCACTTGGGGTTGTTGCCGGCGGCTATGCGCCTGCGCACTGGTGCAGATCAGCGGGCTGCCGGCGGGCGGGTGCGGCACATGCGCACTTGGCAAGGTTGCCGGCGGGTCTGCGCCTGCGCACTGGGTGGGGGGAGGCCCGGTGATGGGGCTGCCGCGAGCGGCCGGCTGGCGGCAAGAAAGTGCCGCTGATCGCGCGGGCCGGCGCCGCCCGGGCTCTGGGCCGGGCGTGGCTGCGAGCTGGCAAACCGGCGGCACATGGCGCCGGCGTTCACCACGGGAGGAACACCGGCGCGGCGGTGTTCCGTAACAGCATGTTTGGCTGCCGGAACACCGTAAAAAGGTTATTTCGCCAGGACAAAATACGGTGAATCCGGGACACTTGGCATCTCTGAGTTTGTACGTTCTCTCCGTGACCGCATAGGTTTCCTCCCACTCCAAAAACGTACAAGTTCGTAAGTTAATTGGCTTGGTACAAATGTAAATTGGCCCTAGTGCGTGTACAATAGCGTTAATGTGCAGGAATCGCTGGTCGGCGCGGACTCTGGGCCAAAGGGCTTGTTTCCACGCTGTATCTCTAAACTAAATCTCTGTACAGGTGACAATAAACTCAAGTTATATTTAAGAGGGAGTTAGATGTGGCCCTTGTGGCTAAATGGATCAGCGGGTATGGAGAGAAGGCAGATACGGGATACTGAGTTGCAAAATCAGCCATGATCATATAGAATGGCGGTGCATCATATCGAAGGGACGAATGGCCTACTCCTGCACCTATTTTCTATGATTCTAAGTTTATTGTTGATCTGAGTTGTGCAACAAGAGCTCTACCATCTGCACCACTGCCGTCCTTGAAATATTTACAAAGTAATTATCTGCAATTCCTTACTTCTAACAATATTTTCCCCGAGAATCAACCATAGAGAAATGTTTGAAAGGCACTGATGGAAATAGAATACTACAAATACAAATTAATGAAGTATTTTTGGATTATTCTTTTTTTGTACATCAATTGCATAGTTTTCTAACCAAGTCTGTACAACAATAACTGCTTTCACTAGATAGTACAGTGAAGATATATGATCATATTTCTTGTGCAGACCTACATATTATATACTAAGATATTTTCTCACCACTAAGCTAAAGCTGATAGGTTTAATAGTGGATTTTTTCTGCTTACAGCAAGACACTCAGAAATGCATTCTTTACAGCTAATCTAATGTGTTGTGAGCATATCTCACAAACTAAGATCAAGAAAGTTATGAAAAGATTGTTAATACATTCTTAATTCCACATTTCAACAGTTCAGAGAACTAGTGAATACATTATCTTGCACGTTATAGAAATGTACTCATTTTTTGTATAACTAGTTTGCTGGCAAATCTGCAAAAGAATATTGGTAGATGAACAAGACAAACCATAGTTTATGCAAAATACACAAAAAGCTGGAGTAACTCAGCGGGAGGTCAGACAGCATATCTAGAGAAAAGGAATAGGTGACGTTTTGGATCGATATCCTTCTTCATACTGGACCCGAAACGTCACCTATTCCTTTTCTCCAGAGATGCTGTCTGACCCGCTGAGTTAATCCAGCTGTGTCTATCTTCAGTTTAAACCAGCAACTGCAGTTCCTTCCTACACACCATAATTTATCTAGTTCCTCTTCCAAATTCAAGATCGTTGCCAGATATAGAGTTGTATACAATCATAAAAAAGCATTACTGATTCAGGTAGTGGCCTGATCTACTAATAATAGTGGATACAGAAGGACATAAAGTAACTGAGGCCAGACAATATGTGTCTTATACTTCAACCAATGATAATTTCTCTCGCCACACAATCTGACAAATTTTCTGAACCTTTCCACTATTTTGTTTACATCCTAATAATGATAGAACACTCATAAAAATCATATTAAAGTGCCGGGTAGAAGATAACATTGTTTGCTTAAAAAAAAGGGGAACATTGTCCTGCAGAGTATATTGGCAAGGTTTGCTTGCTACTTCCTCTTCACCCCTCTCCCATCAGGCAGCAAGTACCAGTGTATGAAACAGCATGTCTCCAGATTCAGGGACAGTTCATTCCCAGCTGTTTTCAAGCAACTGAACCATCCTCTTGCCAGCTTGAGTGCAGTCCTGACCTCCCATCCACCTCATTGGAGACCTTTGAATCATCTTTAATCAGACTTTATCTTGCACTTAATGTTGTGCCCTCTGTACACTGTGGACTACCCGATTGTAATCATGTATAGTATTTTCCTTGAATGGATAGCATGCAAAAGGTTATCGGGGCAATAAACTAAACAAAAGTTTGGGAAAATACTTAATCATGGATATTGAGGGGCTATCAACATTTTCTAAAAAGATAAATTTGGGATATTAAGAGAATATAAATACATTAATAAAATGAACAAAAATGTTTCACTTATAAACAAGAATGTTTGCATCAACTAAATTTAGTTTGCTTAATTGTCAAACCTTTTCATGGAGAATTGAGGAGACATGAATGGTAGAAAACTTAAAGTTTGTATTTCAGAATTTTCAAATGCCTTCTCACAAAAACGCGAATAATGTTGGATAAATTACTTTAAATACATTGCTATCACAAATTGCAGAAATAAGTTGATTAAAGACATGCCTTTATTGAGCATCAAATGCAAGGGCAGAGATGCAAGACGAACTTTAGAAAAGATAAGATCAGCTGTACCTGAAGCTCTTTGCGTAGTTTTGTCCACTGCGTGATCAGATATGATTGCATGAGATAGGGTGCAGAGCTGGGGTTTGAGAATTTTTAATTCAGAGAAATTGGCTAAACTCTTGGTGCTTTCTTTGGAACAACTGAGGCCAAGGGAAAAATATAAAATGGAAAGTAACAGCAGAAATTATTTCCATTAGCAGCAGGATCAATAACCATGGAACATACCACAGGTTGAGAATTTTTGTGCCCACCCATCACTTGGAGGCAGAAACACTGATGATATTTAAAGATAAAACCTGGATCTGAGCATGAAGTGCCCAATGTATAAGCTGCAGATTTGCAAACTGGAAAGATGGATTAACCTAATAATTCTTTTTATTTGGCTTGCATGTACCAAACAGCTATAAATTGCCTTGATTCTATGAAATCAAGCTGTACAAAAATAATTGCAGAATAACATAAGCCCTCTTCTTTATTGAAAAGTTAAGTTCTGCAGTCATTACTGAAGTGAAAATTAGATACAAATGAACCAAGAAGTTAAATCGTGGCCTAGAAAAACTAAATATGACATATAGTTGGTCTGCTGGAATGAAGAGTGATGAGTTGAGTTTTGACTACGGTTCTTTGGAATCTATATCATTCATGGATGAAGTTTAGCATCATATCAGCGGCATAACATTTATATTTTTTCTTAAAATGTCTTTCTGTTAACTATCCCTTTTGCTTTCGGCATGTTTACCTTAAACCGTTCACCTCGTGTTTCCACTCCTATGAAGTGGGCCTTGCTCATTGTAAATTTCACAAATTAAGCTATAGTATAGGAAATCTCGACATCCAGGATCAAAACAGTAGTCAATGTGATGTAAAGACACATCTCAAAGATGGCATCTTCAATCGTACAGTAGATCATTTGTATTACATTGGAATGCCAGTTTGGATTAAATTGTATAGTGCATCAACCAACAAATAAAAATTATCTGTTTCAAGAATGCTACCAGCAAGCAACAGGTGATACTGTATGCAATAATGACAACTGCACAGAAAATTCAGAAGTCAGGACAGAATTAGACCAAAGATTATAATTCAGATGTCAATATATAATGAAGAGGAAATTTACATGGTCATTGTTCAACATGAATGAAAAATTATATAGGTGATTACTGACCATTCCCAAACACTCCCTTGGATCAAAACAGTTAAAGCTATTTCAGTGCAAGAATATACTATGAAGTCAAGTGATGAATCCACAGACCCCTTTGATCTTGCACAACAATGTGGGTTCATTAACAATTTCTCATATTAAAAAAAACGTGCTACAAAAAATGGTGTTAATGAAACCCTACAAAAAATAAATCTAATACCAGAACGTGTCCGATTGAAAGCCGCGGCATTCCTAAGAAAAATTCTGCAATTGTGGAAATATAGACAATAAAATGTATAATTGCTTTGTTTAGACACATAACGAAAACAATGAACAGACCATGGCAAATCTGCTTTCATTTCTAAAATGAGATCTATCAGTTGCCCATGCAACAGTTTTACACGGCACCGACTGTTTGACCATTGTCAAATCAGATGAATTGAATAAAAAGTTGAATTGTAATTAGTAGCTGACCAATTTTTTTCTCTCCAAATTTAAAAAAATTGCATGTTAAACTATTGTGGCTAGATAGTCTTTGACTTCTGCTGGAGCGAGCCTGCGAAATCCTGCCTCATCGCAAATTCCAACTTCTATATTATCTTCCGTCATCTGGCCTTCAAAGCTCTCCTGTTTGTGAAATAAATATTTCAGGCTGTAAGTTTATCATACTGTATGCTCAATAAAAATAATTTCAGTTAAAACTTTTATTAACATTGACGGTAAATGTCAAGATATCTGACCTTTAGTGTTAAGATTGCTGTATGAATGGCATCTTCAAGTTCGAGATCTTCATTGTACCTACAGTCACAAAGTCCATTAAATGATTTTTCTCCTGTAAGAATATTATCCATTTAACAATTTGTAAAGCTTAGAGAAAATTTTAAATTGCTTTCAAAAAAATGTTCAAGCTCAAATCCACAATATATTGTAGACCATTTTAAGAAAAACACTAAAATAATCACCACCTAATCTTAACATCTCAGAGACCAGAAATTTGTCAACTACCACCAGAGTTATTATTTTTTACTTAGCAAAGCAAAGTTCCAAAAATGCATAATTACCTTTTCTGAAAAAAGTTGTAAACACGCAAGTGAAAGTGCATTAACATGGCAATGGGCACGGTTCAATTATAATAACTCAGCTTTAAGGAAGGAAAATCCCAAAACTTTTTATACACGTTAAAAATAAGAAGGAGACCAGGGAGAAGGTAGGACTGCTCAAAAATAAAGGCGGGAATTTATGCTTGTAGTCAGAGGATGTACGCAACGTACTAAATAAAACACTTTGCATCTGTATGCACTAAGGAGGACAGCAAGGTCAGTGAGTACGAATATGCCAAGGCAGTTTGTGATCGAGGGGGAGCTGGTGTTAAGGCTCTTGAAGAACATTAAGTCTCAGGGCCTCTTGGGATCTGTCCCAGGTTATTGAGAGAGGCAAGAGATTAGACTGCAGGGGCCTTGATGAGGATCTTTGTTTTTTCTCTAGCCATTAGACAAGATCCCGGAGAGTGGCCAATGTTATTTCTTTGTTTATGGAAGGAAGCAGAGAATCCAGGGAACTATATAAGCTTCGCCTCAGTGGCAGGGAAGCTAGTGGATAGAATTCTTCGAGTTAGGATTTACTCCTGTTTGGAAGAGAATGGGCTAATTAGGGATAGCCAGCACTGCTTTGTACGCAGCAGGTAATGTCAACAAACTAGATTGATGAAGGTAGGGCAGTTGATGGTGTTAACATGGATTTTAATAAGGCTTTTGATAAGGTTCTTCATGGTAAGCTGATCCAGAAGATTAAGATGTTCATGATTCACGATGATTTGTTCATATGGATTTGGAACGGCCTTAGTCATAGAAGACAGTGGGTTGTGGTGGAAGGTAGATCATCTGGCTGGTGGTCTATGACCAATGGAGTTATGCAGGATTCTGTGCTGGGACCTCCACTGTTGTGATAAATATAAAAATTACCTAGATGTAAATATATTTAAGAAGGAACCGCAGATGCTGGAAAATCGAAGGTCGTCAAAAATGCTGGAGAAACTCAGCGGGTGAGGCAGCGTCTATGGAGCGAATGAAATGGGCGACGCTTCGGGTCGAGACCATTCTTCAGACGTAAACATATGTAAATATAGATGGGTTCATGAGTAAGTTTGCTGGCGACACCAAAGTTGGAAGAGTTGCAGACAGCGAGGAAAGCTGGCTGAAGATACAGGAGAGATAGATCAGCTGCAGAAATGGGTGGATGGAGTAAGTGCAATGTGTTGCACTTTAGGAGATTGAATGCAAAGAGATACAAACTTAATGGCATGACCCTTAATAGCATTAATGTGCATTGGGTCATCCTGGTCACCCTCTCATTTCAAGGATCAAAGCTCATAGCTCAGTAAAGGTGGCAACACAAGTAGATAGGGCAGTAAAGAAGGCATATAGTAAGATTGCCTTCATTGCTAGATAGAAGCATATAAAATTATGAGATGCATAGATAAGGTAGAGTCAGAACCTTTTTTCCAAGGGTGGAAATGTCTAACACTATAGGATATAGCTATAAGATGAGAGTGGAAAAGCTTAATGGAGATGGGCAGGGTAAGTTTTGGAATGCAACGCCAGAAGTGGTGGTGGAGATAGTTACAATAGTTGTGTTTAAGAGGCTTTAGGATAGGCGCATGGAAATGCAGGGAACATTAATCATGTATTGTCTTTCCGCTGACTGGATAGCACGCAACAAAAGCTTTTCAGGATACCTTGGTAACTGTGTAGGCAGATGAGATCAGTTCAGCGAGGCATCATGTTATTCGGCACAAACATTGTGGGCCGAGGGGTCTGTTCGTGTGCTGTACTATTCGATGTTCAGTCTCCACATCCAGTGCATCATCCTTCATCGTTTCCATCAACAACCATTCACAGAATGGTTGTTTCATCAAACTCACTCAGCTCCTGACAGCCTTGGGCCAAAGATGGACAAAAGAGCTGAACTCCAGAGGTGAAGCAAGAATATATGCCCAGCACTGTTTGATCCAGTATGACATTAAGGAGCTTTGGCTAAACTGGAGTCAATAGGAATCAGGGGGAAAATGCTCTGCTGGCTGGAATCCTAGCACAAAGGAAGATTGTGGTGGCGATTGGTGGTCAATCATCTGCAGGAGTTCTTTGTGGCAGTGTCCCAAGTCATATTATCTTCGGCTGCTTCATCATTACCTTCTTTCAATCGCAAGGTCAGAAGTGGAGATGCTTGCTAATTGTACAATGTTCAGCACCATTTGCAACTCCTTAGATAATGAAACAATCCACAAGCAAATGCGGCAAGACGGGAACAGTACCCAGGATAGGGATGTTTGGGGAAAGTACCATTCAAGCCTGAGATGTGCCAAGTAATGGCAATATCCAGCAGCCATCACCCCATGCCAATCAACAGCATTACCATCATTCAACCCCCACTATCAATATCCAATGAGCTATCATTGACCATAAACTGGAGTAGCCATGTTTACTATGTGGCTCTGAGGTGATAAATCCTGCAGTGGGTAACAAGTGTAGACTGTGATGGAATACTCTCGACTTGCCTGAATAAGTACAGCTTCAACACTCAAGAAGCTTCTCACCACACAGTAGTCTGCTTGATACACAGCCCATCCGCAACCATTTACTTACTCCACCACAGATGGACCGTACAAGTAGATTATGCACCTACAAAATGCACTGCAACAACTTTAACGGAGTCCTGATTTTAGATGATCAGCTATGATCATATTGAATGAAAGTGCTGGCTCGAAGGGCTGAATGGCCTACATCTGCACCTATTTTTCTATGTTTCTAACTCACCAAGATTTCATAAATAGCACCTTCCAAACCCACAACCTCCATCCTTGAACTTGTCCTCCAAGCCATAATAACTCTCCACTTTTCCTCCACCCTTGCTGGATCAAAATATTGGTACTTTCTCCCTAATAACATTGTTGGCATTGCTACACATTATTGACTGCAAAGGTTCAACGCAGTAGCCCACACCAAATAAATGCTGCCTCAGCTCATAGCCCCTGAAAGATTTTTTTTTGAGTTTTTAAATAATATAATCGCCGCTCTTATCTAGTTCCACTTATCACCTGCAGAGTCCAGATTCCTGCATTTGTAGTCTTGGGTATCTCCACATTACATTTCAGCCATTGTCTTTAGCTCCATCCTCCCCACCATCTGGCTTCATCTACTCCCCATGTTTCCTTTCCTTACGAATTTCTACATATCACCCACTAACCACATCTCCCAACTCCATGTTCTCCTCTCCCAATCTTACTCCATCAGTTCAACATCCATCCTCGTCACCGCCTGCCAGCCCCTGCTTTAATTCTCCCTTCATCTCACCTCTTTATAATGTGTATCTTCCCTCTCCACTCAGTGCTGATACAGAGACCCGACCCAAAATGTTGACCATCCCGCTGCCTCTGTAGGTACTGCATGACTCACTGTTTTCCAACAGTTTGTAACTTCTCCAGAATAGAATATCTGCTGTCTCTTGCGCCTCCAGAAAAACTGTTAACTTGAATCTTGAGATATTTTTTGAATTGCCTGGCCCCAATTCCACCACCTCATTTCACAATATGGACATACAAAATGAAATGAAATTGCTATTTTACCTCTTTTCAAGGAAGGTTTTTCCATTGACATAATTCTTTCCCATGGCTGTCGCCTTCCATGCAAAGTAAGCACCCTTTTGGGAAAATAGAAAGCAGAAACTTTAAAAAACAGAGAAAAGCAGTTAATGTTACAAGTTGATAGCCTTTCATCAGAAGTGGCCAGGTGAATCTGTTTTTCCTCTCTCATATAACCATATAACAATTACAGCACGGAAACAGGCCCTCTCGGCCCTTCCAGTCCGTGCCGACCATTTGTTTTCCCCTAGTCCCATCTACCTGCACTCAGACCATACCCCTCCATTCCCTTCACGTCCATATACCTATCCACTTTACTCTTAAATGTTAAAATCGATCCTGCCTCCACCACTTCTGCTGGAAGCTGATTCCACACAGCCACCACCCTCTGAGTAAAGAAGTTCCCCCTCACGTTACCCCAAAACCTCTGTCCCTTAATTCTCATGTCATGCCCTCTTGTTTGAATCTTCCCTACCCTCAATGGGAAAAACGTATCCACGTCAACTCTGTCTATCCCTTTCATCATTTTAAAGACCTCAATCAAGTCCCCCCTTAACCTTCTGCGCTCCAAAGAATAAAGACCTAACTTGTTCAACCTTTCTCTGTAACATAGTTGCTGGAACCCTGGCAACATTCTAGTAAATCTCCTCTGTACTCTCTCTATTTTGTTGACATCCTTCCTATAACTAGGCAACCAAAATTGTACACCATACTCCAGAATTGGTCTTACCAATGCCTTGTACAATTTTAACATTACTTCCCTACTCATATATTCAATGCTCTGATTTATAAAGGCCAGCACACCAAAGGCTTTCTTTACCACCCTATCTACATGCGATTCCACCTTCAGGGAACTATGCACAGTTATTCCTAGATCCCTCTGTTCCACAGCATTCCTCAATTCCCTACCATTTACCATGTACGTCCTATTTTGATTTGTCCTGCCAAGATGTAGCACTTCACACTTATCAGCATTAAACTCCATTTGCCATCTTTCAGCCCACTTTTCCAAATGGCCCAAATCTCTCTGTAGACTTTGAAAATCTACTTCATTATCCACAACACCACCTATCTTAGTATCATCTGCATACTTACTTATCCAATTTTCCACCCCATCATCCAGATCATTGATGTACATGACAAACAACAGTGGACCCAACACAGATCCCCGAGGCACCCCACTGGTCACCGGCTTCCAACCTGACAAACAGCCATCCACCATTACTCTCTGACATCTCCCATTCAGCCACTGTTGAATCCATCTTGCTACTCCGCCATTAACACCCAAAGATTGAACCTTCTTAACCAACCTTCCATGGGGAACCTTGTCAAAGGCCTTACTGAAATCCATATAGACAACATCCACTACTTTACCCTCATCAATTTCCCTAGTTACCGCTTCAAAAAATTCAAGAAGGTTTGTCAAACATGACCTTCCAGGCACAAATCCATGTTGACTGTTCCTGATCAGACCCTGTTTATCCAGATGCTTATATATATTATCTCTAAGTATCCTTTCCATTAATTTGCCCACCACTGACGTCAAACTAATAGGTCTATAATTGCTAGGTTTATTCTTTGAACCCTTTTTAAACAATGGAACAACATGCGCAGTACGCCAATCCTCCGGCACTGTTCCCGTTTCTAATGACATTTGAAATATTTCTGTCATAGCTCCTGCTATTTCTACACAATATCTCCCCCATCTCTTTTGGCTCTGCAGATAGCTGTCCATTCTGGTTCTCTAATGGTCCAATTTTATCCCTCGTTATCCTTTTGCTATTAATATAGCTGTAGAAACCCTTTGGGTTTACTTTCACCTTTCTTGCCAAAGCAACCTCATATCTTCTTTTAGCCTTCCTAATTTCTTTCTTAAGACTCCTTTTACATTCTTTATACTCCTCTAGCACCTCATTTACTCCATGCCTCCTATAATTATTGTAGATATCTGTCTTTTTTCAAAACAAGTGTCCAATTTCCCTTGAAAACCATGGCTCTTTCCAATTTTTACTATTTCCTTTCAACCTAACAGGGACATAAAGATTCTGTACTCTTACAATTTCCCCTTTAAATGTCCTCCATTTCTCTTCTACATCCTTCCCATGAAAAAAAGTGTCCCAATTCACTCCTTTAAAATCCTTATGCATTCCCTCAAAGTTAGCCTTTCTCCAATCAAAAATCTCCACCCTAGGTCCAGTTCTGACTCTCTCCATAATTATATTGAAACTAATGGTATTGTGATCACTGGTCCCGAAGTGCTCACCAACGCATACCTCCGTCACCTGACCTGCCTCATTTCCTAACAGGAGGTCCAGCACTGCCCCTTCTCTAGTCAATACCTCTATGTACTGCTGCAAAAAACTATCCTGCACACATTTTACAAACTCCAAACCATCCAGCCCATTTACAGAATGTGTTTCCCAGTCTATTTTTGGAAAATTGAAATCTCCCACAATCACTACCTTGTGCTTACTACTAATATCTGCTATCTCCTTACATATTTGCTCTTCCAATTCACGCTCCCCATTTGGTGGTCTATAATACACCCCTAAAAGTGTTGCTACACCGTTCCCACTTCTCAGTTCCACCCAAATAGCCTCCCTAGACGAGCCCTCTAATCTATCTTGCCAAAGCACTGCTGTAATATCTTCTCTGACAAGCAATGCAACACCTCAACACCTGAGGATTGCCTCAGTACAGAGGGGGAACAAGTAGGGGAAAATGACAAAGACTTTAAGACTTTTGCCTTCCACCACAGTGAGGAGGTGCTTGGTGAACTTACTGCGGTGGATGTTAAATTATGTGTTTATTGTGTGTTTTGTTTTAATTTATTACATGTTATGACTGCAAGGTAACAAATTTCGTTCAGACCGAAAGGTCTGAATGACAATAAAGGAATTCAATTCAATTCAAAACCTCCCCCTCTGGTCCCTCCAATTCTATCACACCTGAAGCAACGAAATCCTGGAATATTTCCAATCACAGCCCTCCTGCAACCATGTTTCACTGATTGCCACAACATCATATTTCCAGGTGTCAATCCAGGCTCTAAGTTCGTCCACCTTACTTACAATGCTCCTAGCATTAAAATATACACATTTTAGAAACCCACCATCCCTTACTCTCGGTCTATTATCTTTTTCATCTTTCTCGCCTACATTTTGGATCCGAGTGCTTCCCTTCTCTGCCTCTTGCCCCACACCCTGACCCCTAGCCCCCTCTACCCGAGTCCCTCCCCCCAGCCTTTCTAGTTTAAAGTCTCCCCAGTAGCCTTTGCAAATCTCCCTGCCAGGATATTGGTCCCCCTCTCCACAAATGCTGCTTGAACTACTGGTATTTTCAGCTTTGGCGAACTTTATATTTGCATTAACTGCAACGCTCTACTTCTCAGTTCCATGATTGTTTACCTTTTCACTCTCCTTTTCTCATCAGCTACAATTAACTTTCCCTCACCACCCCTCTTCGTTGGCAGGATCACCATTTTGGTCCTTCGGTTTCTCTTGATAATTACAGACATGCTTTTCAGTCTCACCAACTCTCCCCTTCTCCACAGCTTCGAAAATGTTTGATTTCTAACTTTCTCACAGGATGTCCCAAAACATTCTCACTCTAATTGAAATTTTAAACAAATATTTACTTTAATAATGCTGGTATGAACTATTATGGATATACAGAGACTGCAACAACCAGGTTCAGGAATAGCTACTTCCCCACAGCCATCAGGCTATTAAATCTGGCTCGGCAAAACTCTGATAATTAATAACCCATTATCTGTTATTTGCACTTTATCAGTTTATTTATTCATGTGTGTATGTATTTTTATATAATGATATATGGACACGCTGACCTGTTTTGTAGTAAATGCCTACTATGTTCTGTGTGCTGAAGCAAAGCAAGAATTTCATTGTCCTATCAGGGACACATGACAATAAACTCACTTGAACTTGAACTATATATTTGTAGCGGAGATTTTATTTTAAGCTTTGCAAAAAATCAAGCACTTAGATTTTCTTTGACATTATTTAATTTGGAGAAATATTAACACCGTTTCTCTCAGCACAAATGCTGTCTGACCTGATGAACATTTCTAAGAATCACTTTTTTATTTCAGGTTTCCAACACCTGCAGTTCTTCTGCAATGCATGGTGCCAATTATGAGTTTGGTGCCAAAGTTTAAAAGGAAATGAGTTCAGACAGACTAAACTTGTTTTCATCTGGTGTTGTTGCAGTTATGGATACCAAGCTTTAATTACATCAGCGTGGGATGAAACTGCAAGATAAAAAAGACCCTAGTCTAATGGCTTACCCATCCTCTATCATCTCACTTCTAGCAGAATGTTGAAGGTTTGTGCTACAGTCTTATTCTGCACTAAAGATCCAAAATCAAAAGTCTGCAGCAGAATCTACACCATTCCAGAAAACCAATGCTCAAAGGTAAATGTTGAATTCTTACTAATTATACAATAATTTCTAGGGGAAGTTGTTGTAAAATACATTAGCTATTCATACAAATAATGCAGCTTTAGTAAAAACTGGTTGCAATGGAACTTATAGTTTATTAAGAGCAACGGATTGAAAACAAAGTACTTACAGATGGATCCGACTGAAACAAATATGGCCTTTTCTCATCCCAACCAGCAATTAATAGTGACACTCCAAATGGACGGACTCCACTAAAAGTAAACAAATGAGCATTAATGCTCAGGAGACAGGCCTAGCAATCAATACAAAGGAGGACATTTTGAGAACTTGAAGTGACAATTCACAGGTCAATCTCACCAATAAGCCAATATTCTCTCAATGTCTCAAAACATTAGAAAAAACGAATTGCAGATGCTAGCTTATAAAAGCCCTGGAGAGTGTTGGAGAACAAAGAGATCTGGGAGTGCAGGTGCATGATTCCATAGAAATGGTAAATCAGGTGGGCAATGTGGTGAAGGTAACATCTGGCACACTTGCTTTCACTGTGATGGGTATTTGGCACAAAAATTGGAACATCATAATGCAGCTGTATATTTTTGATCATCTAAGAGAACTCGGGGGCAACATTTTCACTCATTGTACAGTGGCTTGCAAAAGTAAATTCTTACCCCTTGAACATTTCTGTGCACACTTATACTTTCTACACTTTGTAACGTTAAAACCACAAACGTAAATGTATTTTACGTAAAAGAGAAGGGTTCTTTTCACAGTGTGTGGGGAGTCTGGCCCGGGTCAGTACAGCCTGGGCTGCACAAATTGGCTGGGCCAACACATTGTGGCCGGGGAGGGAAGTAGCTCGGGTGGCTGCGAGCGGCCGCCAGGACCGGACAGCTGAACCAGCCGCCACGCCTTCTGCCAGCCCACCAGCCACGGTATCCTTCGGCACAGGCACAATGGTGGAGGTAGTGGTTGGAGGCTAGGTACTGGGCGGAAGGGTGGCTGTTCTGTCCCGGGCTCTCTCTCTCTCTCCACTTGTCCCGGGGCAAGCGACCTGGGCGCTACAGCCAGTCCCGGGGCAGGCGACCTGGGGGCTACAGCCAGTACCGGGGCTCGTAGGTGACCTGGGAACTGCAGCCAGTCCCGGGGCACGCAAGCGATGATGCCGACCCCTGGACTAAACCAAACCCTTGATCTTGTCCCGCCATCCTTTTCTCAAAATTTAGCAACTTAAATTGGGGGTGCGTCTTCATTGCCGGGAAATACGGTAAATTATGCTCCCATGGCAGCCTTTGAGAGTGACATTAGGATAAAAGGCAATCCACGATTTTACTGAAAGATAGTACACTTTAAATGGGCTACTTCTGCTTTCATCTCATTGGCAATGGTCAGGGCACATTGAGTCCGTAGAAGGCTGCAGATTTTGAATGTATTTCTCCGAGCATCAAGCACAGAATCCATCAGGGAAGTTAGTAAACCCAGTGTGGATTCATGCTTCTAGTGACCAATTAATTGCAATCGGCTTTGAGCATATGGATAGCCATAATCACTGACTTACCCAGACTGTGTGTATTCCTGCATAACAGAAGCCACCCTCTGTACTAACTGAGCCGTGGGGATGGGCTCTTGATATACTAGGTAGTACTGTTGTGCCAACTTACGAGCACGGCGAATCAATACCCTGTAGGGAATATAAACTCAGAGTTAGCAAATTAAAATAGCTTGCATGGATCTACAGCTGTTCTTCTCATATAATCCATTACCCTTAGATAATGATTAGGAAGTCCCAGTAAGGACATTGCACAAGCGATTCCCTAACTTAGGCTTCTCTGAATCTTTATCTCAGGTAACGTAGTAAATTATTTTACTGTTCTGGGAAGCCATGTAAATATTATTATATGGTCTTCTATTAAAGCTATGGATTGCTTATTTTCCATAAAAATATTAATTTATACAAAAAATATATAAATTTACATTTCACAATTCTCAGTATAATCCACACCATTCCATTTGCACATCAGCCTGCATCAACTGGCCTCCACACAGTCCTAGAGTAACCAGTCCAGGGGATTTTACTTCCGTTTCAGGACCTGTGTGCAACAGTTGCAAGACCTTAATCATGAAAAAGAGCAGGAATAGATCACTCTGCCCTTCGTGTTTACTCCTTCATTTAATACAGACTGTGATCCTTATTACTGACCAACCATAACACGACCTAAGTAACTCAATGTTATCAGATTTCTTCCTGCAAGGATACAACAACTGAATCATCGTTCCCAAGAACCTGGGACCCGAGAGAATAATTTAACCATGACTGATTGGGGAAAGCCAGATAGATGTTGTACACACTAGACAGTACACAAAAGGCTGGAGAAACTCAGCGGGTGCAACAGCATCTAAGGAGCGAAGGAGATAGGCGACGTTTCGGGTCGAGACCCTTCTTCAGAAGATCCTTCTTTAACACTTTGTACACACTAGACTTCTGCAAACACTGCTTTAGAGAAAAAATCCAGTTATTGCCTTGATCCAGATATTTCTGTGCATACCCCTTCATTATATAGCCATATTTCAAATGTTGTGCAAATACCTCTCAGGCAAATACTTATTATAAAATAAAACATTTGTAGTCACATATTTAGTCCACAGTATTTTAACTCCAACAATTCGGTGATTTAATCTGTAAATTCTACAGATATCAGTTATTTGCTGTAAAAACATAAATGTCTCAGGATAGCACTGCCATGTACAGAACATTTTAATGATATTGAAATGAGCTGTCTGCTTACTACATATTATCACGATGCAACTGCTGGTGACAGCACCTTTCTTTGGTCAGTGTAATGGAAATATCGGAAACCATGGAATCTAAAACTCCTGTTCTAGAATCCATCAAGAGGACATTCTTATTTACTGATTTGTGTCACCTACCTGTAGTCAGGGCCCATTCCACTATACACCATTCCTATGTGCTTTGTGATCGGCTCCACTTTGTGCACACTCTGTTCATCATAAAGAATAGATTTCTGTTTCTTCTCCGTTGCCAATACTACACCATTGGATGCTAAGAATTTGAAAAAAAAGTGGAGAGAATTATAGAGATAAATGCTAAGAAGTCTTATACATACACACACACTTGATATGCCAATACCGTGAGCATGTGGGTAGATGGTTGCATTTCAACAGAACAAATCCATTTGCATTTAGCACCATTCATGCCCACTGAACACCTCTTTCGACAGATGACCTACTCTAATGTTTTTTGGACAATAGCTTCAACGCTATACGACTCAAATCAGTTGAGGCAAAATTCTCAGGGCACATTTTTTCTTGCACAGCGGGTGGGTAAGTGCCTGGAACGCGCCGCCAGGGGTGGTGGTGGAGGCAGATACAATAGTGGTGTTTAAGAGGCATTTAGATAGGTACACAGTTGTGGATAAATGGTTTATGTGCAACTTTATGAGACTAGTTAAGCTTGGCATCATGTTCAACACTAACATTGTGGGCAAAAGAACCCGTTCCGGTGCTGTACATTTGGATGTTCTATCAGATTAGTGCTATGTTTCCCAGTTAAGAATCAAAAATAAGAAAACAAAATCCATTTACAGTCGCTGTAAACCTTAAATTGTTAAAAATGCAAAGGTCATTACTGTCCATACCTTTAATTCCAACCGCTGGAGCTCCTGCGGCTACAGCTGCCAAAGCATACTCAATCTGGACAAGTTTGCCTGAAGGACTACGAGATAAAGTATAAATTAGTATAGGTGAATCCAAAATTGATTTATTTCCCAAGTTTCCTTGCAAATTTCCCTTTTCAAGTCCGATAAAAACTGATCCAGCACACTTTGGACTTGGGTGGTGCCAAACTGGTAAATATTCTGGACCTTTAGATGTTATCTCTATTAACACCCCAACAATTAAATTCATTTTTCTTCAGTATTACACAGTATGATAAATATTCCAGAGAACCTGGTGAGTGGAGAGCAAATGTAGTATCCGGGGCATAAGTGAGCATGGAAACATTGCCTGGTGGATCAGATGCTGAGCCATCAGGATTTCGGAGTAGCTGGACAGTGGACTTCTGAGGTTTAACTGCATAGAAAACTTACTGAATATAGAAAATTAAGTTGCATGGGAAATTATTTCAAACCTAGTATCGGTTCCACTCCAACATTGATACATTACTCCAAAACACAAACTTTCTCCCACTTTTCATTATTCAGTGCACACATTCCACACCATTGAGAATATAGCACCAATAAATATTCATCACATGCATGTGTAAATAGAGTTATAATGTCTGGGCCTTAAAGGTGTAGTTTCCTTCTCTTTTATCGAAAGCAGTGCAACAGCTAACAACCATCGCAGGAAAAGTTACACCATTATTTGCTGACATGGTGAGGATCAAGAGTCCCCAATCCACACAAATGAAGAAATAGCTCAAGATCGGATCTGGAATCAAAACTTGCACTTTCCCATTTGATCAGGAGAATCGCTTTGGAAAAGGAGAAATATCTTGAACAACCGTAGAAATTCTCGGTCAGTCGGGGGGGGGGGGGGGGGGGGGGGGGGGGGGGGGGGGGGGGGGGGGGGGGGAAGAGACTGGCAACCCACCCAAAGATTCGTCGGACAGCGGGACCTGCCTGAAGGCTTGTCAGTTGGCGTAACCGGGAGGGAGCTGGAGACTTTGGCTGCTAGGAACAAGGTAGGAGGATGAACTGGGGTAATGCCTCCAGTGACTTCACAGTAGGCTACAAGATGTGCCCACTGGACACAAAAATGGCTGGACGCGGGAACTGCTCGATCAGACCAGACTTTGGACTTTGAAATAATGAGACCAAAATGGCAGCATCTGCATGTGTAATGTGCAGAAATAATTTCAATGTGCACAAGATTTTCTGGGGATCAAAATGCCAACAAAAACCCAGCTCCTTTGTTATTGCTCCCTTAGTATCAGCAAAAAAGGAACTGGTCATCAACTTTTGGAAACAGGGTTGAGTACACATCAGTGGTGCTGAAGTGGTCAGCCTCATGTTCCTTAGTGTAAACATCACTAATTTAACCTGATCCAACCACTTCTGAGTTATGGCCAACAAAGCACATCAACACCTCTAATTCCTCAGCATATCTCAAGTTATTCTTAGCAAATGCCACAGCTTGGCGAGGCAATTGCTCTGCCCAAGACTGCAAGAAATTGCAGAATTGCGACTGATCCCAATACATCATACGAGCCAGCCTCCCACCCACCCCCACACACTCTATCTACAGTTCACCCTGCCTCAAAAAAAAAGTTAAAACACAAGGACCACCGCCTGCTGTAATTCATTCTTCTCCCCTTTCCTGTTGGGCCGAAGGTATACTTCATTGTGACTTTTTATTTATTGTGCATTTTCTCTATACTGCGCATTTTTCCCCCTTTGCACCACCTCTAGCACTCACGTATAGTATGAATCTACTAGTGTGATATAGGTCTGGATAGTACACAAACCAACGTTTTACCACTATTTCAATAGGGAGGTTGCATGGCAGTCGAGGTCACGACCCGTGACCCGTACTGTTGCCACGCAATGCCTTCTGGAGTACAAGCGGTGAACGTCAGGTAAGCACTTACTTCAGTGTAGCGGGCCAGCTTACTATGGCTGCCAGTGCTTTTGCCCCAGCATCCAAGCTCACTGCAAGATACTCCAAGCTGACTGGTTGCGGACCGTCTGTCCCCCTAAGTGGGGGTCGGGGGGGGGTGGGGCGGGGTGGGTGGGTGAATCACCCCATGTGTCATGTATGGGTCAGGGTCCGGGTCGAATTACCCGGTGTGGGTAACGGGGGTTTGAATCACCCCATGTGGGTGTGGGGGTTGAATCACCCCGTGTGTTGTGTGGGGATCAGGGTCCGGGGTCGAATCACCCGTGTCGTGTGGAGGTCAGGGTCCGGTGGTCACCCGGTGTGGGTGTCGGGGGGGGTGAATCACCCCGTGTCGTGTGTGGGTCGAATCACCCCGGTGTGGGGGTCGGGGTCTGGTGCTGGTGCAGTGACTGAGTGGGCGGAGAGACCAAACTGTCCCGAACTCAGCTGAAGCTGACCGGGACATTGCCAGGTTTATGCCCCATTTGTCCGCTGCCCAGAGCTGCGGCCCCCACTCCACCCGGCCCCATGTGTGTGACCCACAGCCTGTGACAGTGCAGTTGCACAAGGGGAGACAGGGCAGAGGGCAGCCGTGGCCGGACAGCGCTGATCCCGGTGGGAAGATTGAGGCCTGTCCGGAAGGATCCGCTCCTTCGGCCCTTACACCTTGGTGCTGCCTTGTACTCCAGAAGGCTTGAGCTACTCCGTCCGTCACACCCTTTGACCTTGCGTGCAACCCCCCTATACACATAACAATAATAAACTAATACCAATACATTAGTCGACCTGGAATTACCAAAGACATGTACATTTTCCTTCGGTAAATGACATTAGTGAATCAGAAATGTTCATTCCTCTCTACTTTTAGATTACTGATATTGACACTAGCTTATTTTTACTTTTGAATGTTACATTAACTGAATGCAAGGCCCATAATTATACACGTACGCCTCTTGGATCAATGGTCCAGAACTTTAGCAGCACATGCGAAATTTCACGGTACATTAAGTTGTAACACACCCTATACTAAAAAAAACACGGGAATAGAGAAGGTGGATAGAAAAAGCTGGAGTAACTCAGCGGGACTGGCAGCATCTCTGGAGAGAAGTAATGGGCGACGTTTCGGGCCGAGACCCATGGGGAATAGAGAAAGTGAATCTCGACAATTTCAAAATGTTTCGCACACAAATCGGGGACTTGATTTTTCTTTGAACACTGTTTGAACCCACCAGTGCTCCCTTCCAGTGCCGTTCTCCATAGCGAAAGCGAAACTCAGCCTGTGCACCATTACAGAGGAACTGACTGTGGTGAGACGGCAGCCCGGTGAGGCCCAGGGCGCTAGTTGGAGCACCAGTGACGCTGCACTTTGCAACAGTCGAAGAAGCCGCAGTCCTTCCAGACTGGAGATGTGACCAGCAGCAATGAGTGCTGCCCAAACAGCCACGGTCTCACCCGGTCTCCGTGCGGCCGAGGGCCGATGCACCGCTTACCTGAAGGTGGTGAGCGAGAAGCTGTACCCGCGGTCCGCCATCTTCCCTCCGCTCACGCTTCTGGAGCGATGGGAACGGCCGTTCAGCTCTGGGCCTGCGTCACATCCTGTTAACCCCCACCCAGATGCGACGGAAACTACAACATCCGGCCGGGGCTGCGCTCGTCCCGTGCAGTCAGCGCGCGCGGGGGACGCTGGGATTTGCAGTTCCCTGCAGCAGCGGCGGCGGCTCCTGGCGCATGCGCGGTGTCCCGACTCCTTGCGATGGCGACGCTGCGGCGGTTGGCGCGCTCGTGGGCGGCGTTGGAGGCCGCCGCGCTGCAGGCCCTCGGGCTTCAGCCACGAATAGGTGAGAGCCGAGGCTGCGGTTAGGCATGGGCCGAAGAGAAAGGGGACAAGGACGGGTGCCAGGGGGTGTGGGGAGAAGGCAGGACAACGGGGTTGAGGGGGAAAGATGGATCAGCCGTGATTGAATGGTGTAGTAGACTCGATGGGCCGAATGGCTAATTCTGCTCCTATCACTTACGGTACATAGGCTGTACCATCCTATGTTTTCCGACCCCATCTGCTTTGCCCTTGACATGGGGATGCAAGAGGCTGCTGATACCGGTATCTAAATAAGTTATCTTAGAACTTCAAGGGCAGAATTAAGCCATTCGGCCCATCAAGTGCAATCATGGCCGATCTATCTTTCCCTCTCAACCCCATTCTCCTGCCTTCTCCCCATGACCCCTGACATCCGAACTGATCAATGCTGAGCAAAACACACGGTGTTGGAGGAACTCAGTGAGTCACACAGCGTCTGTGGAGGAAGATGTTTTCTGTTTATACTTGATAATGTTACATTTCAAATGTCGAGTCATACTGGTGCAATGAACTGTAGATGGTGGTTTGCAAAAATGTACTGTAGTAACTCTGGGTCAGGCAACATCTCTGGAGGACATGGATAGCTGTTGTTTCAGGACCCTTTTTCAGACTGCTTTAGCACAGAAGCTGACCTTTCCGCCTGACTCGTCCATGCCGACTGGGTTTTATAGTGGTGACTTTCCCCATTTGCCAAATAAGTTATTGGAAGGAACTGCAGATGCAGGTTTAAACTGAAAATAGACACAAAATGCAGGAGTAACTCAACAGGACAAGCAGCATCTCTGGATATAAGGAATGGTGACGTTTCGGGTCGAGACTCTTCTTCAGACGAAATGTTACCCATTCCTTCTATCCAGAGATGCTGCCTGTCCGTTGAGTTACTCCAGCATTTGGAGCTAAATAAGTTATGTAGGAGCAGAATTAGGCCATTCGGCCCATAAAGTTTGTTCCACCATTCAATCATGGCTGATCCATCTTTCTCCCTCAATTCCATTCACCCCAGATCCCTTGACACCCATACGAATCAAGAATTTGTCAGTTTTAATACTGGCCAGGTTGGGTATGGAAAACAAATATTTTTGTTTTCGCAGACCTTGCATTCCCATGACTTTGAGCTAACCCATTTTCCAAGAAAATAATTTAAAATACATTATCTTCATGAATAACTCATGAAAGATCTCTTTGAACTTGGTGAATACAAGAGATCACTGCTATAATGTCGCAAGGAGGGCTTTCGGTGCTGGGAACAGTTACCATTGGAAGCTTAAACTGCCAAAACAGATTGATCCAAGTCTGAATTGTCATTTATTCTTAATCCAAGAGGAAAAGTTGCTTCCTCATCTGACCAACATTCACATTGACTTTGCATTTATGTAATGAATGTAATGAATTACATAAATGCATGTAATGAAACCAATGTAATATTCTTAAGGATGTGCCAAAGAACCTTACAACAGGCTGGGTACATCAGTACTTCTATAGTGACATTGTTTTGTAAACCAGGAACATGACAGCCAATTAATCCACTGTAAATTCCCTTAGGGTAGGAGGCAGTGTCCAGAACATGGTGAAAACCTTCGTCGTCTAGCTCAAACGTATGCTAAAAAAGATTCCTTGCATTCCATTCATTTATGTAAAATAGTTCATTATACACTACCAGTTAGATATTCAAGTCAAAAGATCCAGAGCTATTCAAGAAATCTATCTACGACCTTCACAGAGCCATTAAGAATACAGAGAGGAAATGGGCTGCCAAGTGAAGGCTGGCTGTATCGGTGGCAACAATGGGTCCCTCCCCAATGAACACAATCCATTCTATGCCTGCATTGAACTGAAGGTCGGTGGTAGAATGCTGAAGGTCGGTGGTAGAATGCCACCTGCCCCGACAGTCTCGGGTACCAACTGATACTTTGACAGATGTAAGATCAGCTGCCTTTAACACTAAATTCTGAGGTCACCACCCCCCTTCAAAAAGACCACTATCATCCTGGTGCCAAACATTATAAAGGTAGCATGCCTTAATGTATCTGAAGAAGGGTTTGGCACAAAAAGTCACCAATTCCTTCTCTCGAGAGATGCTGCGTGTCCCGCTGAGTTACTCCAGCATTTTGTGTCTATGCCTTAATGATTATCGGCCAGTAGCTCTGGCACCCACCATCATGAAGTGCTTTGAGCGATGGTGGTGGAGCACATTAACATCAACCTCCCAGCCAGACTTGATCCAATGTAGATTGCTTAACTTTACAACAGATCCACAGCAGACACCATCTCCCTGGCTCTAAAGTCATCTCGGGAACACCTAGACACCAAGGATTCCTACGCTGTACTCGTATTTATCAACCATAGCTCTCTTTTAACACCATAATCCCATCCAAACTCATCTCCAAATTCCTAGACTTGGTAATCGGCTCTTCCGTCTGCCACTGGACCCTCGACATTCTGACCTACAGTCCTCCGTCAGTGAGGACAGGTAACAACACCTCGTACATTCTCAGTCCCCTACTGTACTGCTTATACAGTGACAACTGCACAGCCAACTTCAGCTCTAATTCCATCTACAACTATGCAGGCAATGCAATGGTGAGACACAGTACAGGAATGAGATAAGAACTTAGTGACATGTTGTGTGGGAAGGAACTGCAAATGCTGGTTTAAACCGAAGATAGGCACAAAAAGCTGGAGTAACTCAGCGGGACAGGCAGCATCTCTGGATAGAAGGAACGTGTGACGTTTCGGGTTGGGACATGGTGTCAGGACAATAACCTCATCAATGTCAGCAAGACGAAGGAGCTAGTTATTGACTTCAGGAAGTATGGTGAACTTCACACTCCAATTAGCATTCTTGGCATTAATATTACCAATGATCTGTCATGGACAAAACGTATTGTTACGATAAACAAGAAGGCACAGCGATGCTTCTACTTCCTGAGGAGACTGAGGAAATTAAGCATCTCTCCACAAACTTCTACAGATACACCAGAAAGTTGTAAATGTAGCCCAGTCCATCGCACAGGTAAGACTTCCCACCTCTGCATCCATCCACTCTTCACACTGCCTTGGAAAAGCAGCCAAGATTTTGGTAAGAGATCGAGGTAAGAGATTTTTTAATCTCTTGCCTCGACGGAGATGTGATTTATTTCCGTATCGTACCTCTGTTCGCACTGCGGCCTAACATCGTGCTGGAGGCCTTTGACTGACTGACTTCGGGAGCTCCTATCGCAGGATCTTAACATCATGAGCTGGCGATCCCTTTGTCAGAGATCGACCTTTGAGCTCCAACTGCTTGAGCCTGCTGTCTTTAACATTGTAGAGCTCACGGTCTCTGGTTAGAGACCGACTTCGCGAGCTTCGACCGCCCCGAAGCGGGAGCTTCGATTGCCGGCTGCGGGAGCTTAGATCGCCCCGACGGATGGTTTGACTGCCATCTCTCCTCTTGGTTACTCCTCATTTTCCTCCCCGACCACGGGAGGAAAATGAGGAAGAAGATTAGACTTTATTAACTTTCATCACAGTGAGGAATATGGAATCCGCTGTGGTGGATGTGTATGTTAACTTTTATGTAGTTGTGTGTCGTGCTGTTTTTTTAGTATGACTTACTTAGACTTAGTTCCTCCCACACTGTTGAGGGCGTTGGGCAGCAAGCTGTGTGGTAATACGAATATCACTGTACCTTAATTGGTACACGTGACAATAAAAGACCATTGACCTTTGCGATGACGAGTAATTTCTTTAGTCAGAGGGTGGTGAATCTGTAGAATTCATTGTCAGAGATAGCTGCGGAGGCCAGGTAATTGGGTATTTTCAAAGCAGAGATTGACAGATTCTTGATTGGTAGGGGTGTCAAAGGTAGGAGAATGGGGAGAAGGCAGGAGAATGGGGTTGAAAGGGAAAGATGGATCAGCCACGATTGCATGGCAGACTCGAATGGCCTAATGCTGCTCCTATGACTTGTGATTAACTATAGTCCTCTTGCTTTGGTCTAGAATACTCTCCATTTTTACTTTTTTTATAGCTACTAAGGCATTGTGAATTGTGCAACAAAAAAAAAACAGAATCTGTTTTGTGCCAATGTCATTACAAGGGCAAAAAAAGATGCATGCATTTATTCTAGCAATATTTGTAGTAGAGCTTTGAGTCAACAAAACACCATGATAAAATAGATTAGCACACCAGGTGTCCTTGAAGCATCTGTATTTTAACATGCAACAAGCTGTGTTCCAGTCACTTGTTCCTGCAAAGACTCTATCCCCTGCTCCCAATTCCTCTGTCTACGCCGCATCTGGCCCAAGATGAGGTGTTCCATACTAGGACATCTGAGATGTCCTAATTCTTTAGGGAACGGGGGCCCCACTCTCCCATCATAGACAAGGCCCTCACTCGTGTCTCCTCGATACCCCGCAGCTCCACCCTTGCTCCCCCTCCCCCTAGTTGCAACAGAGATAGAGTCCTCCTAGTCCTTACCTTCCACCCCATCGGCCATCGCATACAATACATAATCCTCTGAATTTTCCGCCACCTCCAACGGGATTCCACCACTAACCACATTTCCCCATCTCCACCCCATTCCGCCTTCCGCAGAGACCGTTCCCTCCGCAACTCCCTGGTTAACTTATCCCTTCCCACCCAAACTACCACCTCCCCAGGTACCTTCCCCTGCAACAGCGGAAAATGCAACATCTGTCGCTATTCCTCCTCCCTTGACTCTGTCAATGGACCCCGACTGTCCTTTCAGGTTAGGCAGAGGTTCACTTGCACCTCCTCCAACCTCATCTGCTGTATCAGTTGTTCACGATGTCGTTTCTTTTATATCGGCGAGACCAAACACAGACTGGGTGATAATTTCGCAGAACACCTTCGCTCAATCCGCCCGAACCCCTCCCCTCTCTCTCACTCTCTCTCTCTCCTCTCTCTCTATCTCTCTCTCTCTCTCGTCTCTTCTCGCCTCTCTCCGCCCTCTCTCTCTCTCTCTCTCTCTCTCTCTCTCTCTCTCTCCTCATCTCTCCGGATATCTCTCTCTCTCTACTCTCTCGTCTCTCTCTCTCCTCCCTATCTCTCTCTCCCCCTCTCTCTCCCTTCTCTCCCTCCCTACCTCTCCCTCCTCCCTTCGTCTCTCCTCTCTCTCTCCTCTCTCCTCCCTCACCCCCCTCCCCCCCCTCTCTCCTCGTCGCAGCCTAGCTTCTCATTTTAACCCTACAAAAACAGCTAACAATAGCCTGTTTCCTTTGTCATCTTTACTTTTTTGCATATCTTTCATTCATTGTTCTTTATCTCTCTACATCACTGTCTATATCTCTCGTTTCCCTTATCGCTAACCAGTCTGAAGAAGGGTCTCTACCTGAAATGTCACCCATTCCTTCTCTCCAGAGATGCTGTTCCAATTACTTGTTCTGCTCACCAGACTGTGATTTTACTTCAGAGTCACGTGAGTGACTACGTGAAGACCCCGCCCGCACGAATGCGCGACTTTGCATCCAGATTAAATCACCAACTACCAACATATGTTGCTTGGGAACCAGACCCTGGGACAGTAGCGATGGACGCTTTCTCGCTATATTGGAGGGCACATAATCCACGATTAGGGATTATGTGCCCTCTGCTCCCAAAACCCTCTATTATAAAGGTTAACTGGTATATAAAGTTCTCTCTTATAACCATATAACCATATAACAATTACAGCACGGAAACAGGCCCTCTCGGCCCTTCCAGTCCGTGCCGACCATTTGTTTTCCCCTAGTCCCATTTACCTGCACTCAGACCATACCCCTCCATTCCCTTCACGTCCATATACCTATCCACTTTACTCTTAAATGTTAAAATCGATCCTGCCTCCACCACTTCTGCTGGAAGCTCATTCCACACAGCCACCACCCTCTGAGTAAAGAAGTTCCCCCTCACGTTACCCCGAAACCTCTGTCCCTTAATTCTCATGTCATGCCCTCTTGTTTGAATCTTTCCTACCCTCAATGGGAAAAACGTATCCACGTCAACTCTGTCTATCCCTTTACATCATTTTAATGACCTCAATCAAGTCCCCCCTTAACCTTCTGCGCTCCAAAGAATAAAGACCTAAACTTGTTTCAACCTTTCTCTGTAACATAGTTTGCTGGAACCCTGGCAACATTCTAGTAAATCTCCTCTGTACTCTCTCTATTTTGTTGACATCCTTCCTATAACTAAGGCGACCAAATTGTACACCATACTCCAGAATTGGTCCTTACCAATGCCTTGTACAATTTTAACATTACTTCCCTACTGCTATATTAAATGCTCTGATTTGATAAAGGCCAGCACACCAAAGGCTTTCTTTATCCACCCTATCTACATGTGATTCCACCTTCAGGGAACTATGCACAGTTATTCCTAGATCCCTCTGTTCCACAGCATTCCTCAATTCCTACCATTTACCATGTACGTCATATTTTGATTTGTCCTGCAAGATGTAGACTTCACACTTACCAGCATTAAACTCCATCTGCCATCTTTCAGCCCACTTTTCCAAATGGCCCAAATCTCTCTGTAGTTTGAAAATCTACTTCATTATCCACAACAACCACCTATCTTAGTATCAATCTGCATACTTACTTATCCAATTTTCACACCCTCATCATCCAGATCATTGATGTACATGACAAACAACAGTGGAACCCAACACAGATCCCTGAGGCACCCCCCCACTGGGTCACCGGCTTCCAACCTGACAAACAGCCATCCACCATTACTCTCTGATATCTCCCATTCAGCCACTGTTGAATCCATCTTGCTACTCCGCCATTAACACCCAAAGATTGAACCTTCTTAACCAACCTTCCATGGGGAACCTTGTCAAAGGCCTTACTGAAATCCATATAGACAACATCCACTGCTTTACCCTCATCAATTTCCCTAGTTACCGCTTCAAAAACATTTTCTTATCTTACTATGTTAGTCAACTCTGGTATCTGTGATTTCACATCGCTGCTTTGAAGAATGTCGCGCATGCGTGCTGGCGGGGTCTTCACGTAATCCCGCATCGTAACTCCTCATAAAATAAAGATCAAACTTCAAACTGGTAAGTTCTCATTTAATCTTACTATTATCACCCATACCGGCAACAGAATTCTTACTTGCTTCAGCTTTACAGGCCCATTGACGTGATAACAATGATCAGTAATGACTAAATTACTAATCAGTAATACTATGTAGCCATGTTATAATAGTGCAAGATAGTGTAAAATAGGTAGCGCAACCAAAGCAAAGTCCATGGTTGCTGAGGCAGGATTATGGCCAATGTGTGGCAGTGATCAAGATCCTGGAACCTGGAGGTAACGGTTCTCTAGCTCCTGTACTTCCTTCCTGATGGTAGTAGTGAGATGAGAGCTTGCCCAGGATGGTGTGGGACATTGGTGATATAAGATGCCCTGTTGAGGCAGCGTCTCTGGTAGATCCCTTCAATCGTCTGTACTCGTGATGGACGAGTTTCTGTAGCTGTTCAACTGAGTTCTTTTGTCAATCTAATTCAAGAAAACTTGATTCAAACCCTTGCTGTTGTTGAAATCGATTATTTATTCAGTGCTGAGAATAGTCCCTGAACCTTCCAGCACAGAGCTGAAAGCTCCAGGGCAGGTCCAAAGAATTAGTGACTTTGATACAAACTTATGGCATTATATAGGTATTAGACATTTCTGATACAGAGGGTATGACAAACTAATATCCAATCATCTGAGTCCTTCTGGTGATTTACAACAGCAGTCACATGATCCCCCATTCTCTGGCCTCATTTTACAACCTTTGTTTGCCTGTGGTTTAACTTTGTTTAGAATTATTTTATTTCAACAAAGCAAAACCCCAGTAGGCTCAATTATCAAAGACCACTCCTCAAAATATAAGATATATATATATATATATATATATATATATATATAATACAATGATCATACAAGTCATACAAACAAAACACACTTTCCGTACCAAGAAGAAAGATATTTCTATAAATCTAAACAAGGTCTAATGTTTACAATCCTACTTAGACACAATACATTTCATAAATGGGTTCACTACAATTTTACACAATTTTAAAATACTATTAGCTATGTATTAAAAACATTAATTATATGAGTTCACCGAATTACACAGCTTCTACGTTAAATTCAAAACCCACACACACCTCCCAACTCCAAGCATACACGGGTCGTAAATCTGTCAATTGAATTGATAAGTGTTTTGTGCCAGGATACAGCTTCATTCTTAACTTACAGCCTCCCCTTTTCCTGCGGAGATGGATTTTCAATCTCTCTGCAAGGCCTTTTACAAATATTACAGAGCAAAGGGTAAATTTACAACTTCAGACCATTACCTCAAAAGTACAACTGCTTCTTCGACTTCCTATAAACAGAAGGAAGGTCACAAATCCATCAATCTGATTCTTCCTCTCCAAGCATCCATCCCTTATCTCAACCTCATTATAATTTAACTTAGCCAAAGCTAACCACAGAGTCTATTATCTCTCAGCCTTGAAGTCTGTAAGAGGCCCCATTCAGTAATCCATTCTTCAACACAAATTTTTATCAATGAAACAATACCTCCAGCTTTAGGGATAGCCTGCAAAAGCAATAAACTAAGCAGGGCAGTATTAGTGTCGATGTTTTTGATTCATCTGGTCGTCTGTATGTTTTCGTTTGTACTTTATTTCTTTAGGTTAAGCTTTTCTCTTGCAAATTACCTAGCTTATATAAAAGTCACTATCCCAAGTGGTTCTATTAATAGAATATTGACTGGCCATGAGGGGGATACGACATATATTATGCCTGAAGTAGATTCATATTGCCTGAGTCGAAGACGAGGGCAATTATGGATCTAGTGAGGGCAATATATGTCGTATCCCCCGAAAGAGGACAGTCAATATTGTTATTTATTACCCATATCAGACATCTAGAGGAAAATCTTCTGTCAAAAGTCGCGAACCCTTCTCGCAGAGGCAGGCCATTTTGCTTGTTTTGTCGAGAAAACAAATTCTAAATTTCCCACGCAGCGTCACATTGCCAAGTTCCCGGATGTGAGACCAGGGGAATATAAGACTATATTTACCGCTGTTTTAACACGTAAAGTCCATAGGCGTTCGCAAGAAAGGGGAATACAAGAAAATATTTCCCCTGTTAACCCTGCTGGCACTCAAAACAAAGGGAATACAATTTTGTAAAAGCATAGCTCAGATGTGTGATATGGGTAATAATATATAATATTTCCTCATAGCCGCCTCCTTTTCTGGGCGTTCAGGTTACCGGACCAGACCGTGATTGCAACCAGTACAAATTTGCAGATGACACAACCGTACGGGGCTGGATATCAAATAATGACAAGGCGGAGTACAGGAAGGAGATTGAGAACGTAACATGGTGCCATGAGATTGTCATCGACTTCAGGAAGCAAAGCAGCACACATACACTTGTATACATTAATGGTGCTGAAGTAGTGATGTAGTTTCAAGTTCTTAGGAATAAATATTACCAGCAATTTGTCCTGGACTAGCCACATCGAAGAAATGGCCAAGAAAGTACCTCTACTTCTGAAGAAGATCTAGGAAGTTCAGCATGTCCCCAACAGCCCTCACCAACTTCTCTAGACATGCCGTAGAAATCATTTTATCAGGATGCATCACAGCATGGTTTGGGAACAGCTAGGGGGGGGGGGGGCATCCAAAACTGTATGTAATTACGGATCCATCACGCAAACCAACGTCCCTTCCATTGACTCCATCTACACTTCACACTGCCTTCTAAGGCCACCAGTATTATCGAGGATCAGACTCGCCCCAGTCACTCCCTTTCCTCCCCTCTCCGATCAGGCAAGAGATATAGAAGTTTGAAAACGCTTACCTCCATTCAGGGACAGTTTTTTCTCGGTGGTTTCAGGCTATTAAACTATCTCACACCAACTAGAGCGCAGTCCTGGCCTCCCATGTACCCCATTGGAGACCAGACTATCTTTAGTCGGACTTTACTGGACTTTATCTTGCACTAAATATTATACCCTTTATCCTGTATCTGTACACTTTGGATGATTGTAATGACGTATAATCTTTTCGCTGACTGGATAACTCACAACAAAAAAGCTCTTTGCTGTACCTGGCTGCACATGACAATAATAAACTAAGCCAAACTAATATGCTCTCTGCTATACACCGTTCGAAGTTCAATAGAGTATTCATCGACAAACTGAATTTCAATCTTCAAAGAAAGTAGAGGTGTTGATGAGCATTTTTTGTGATTGCAGCAAGCTTCTGGGCCAAAGACAGATCTTTACACATATGCAAAATAAAATATCTAATAGCTTTCTTGACCTTAGGATGTCCGAAAGCACTTCAAAACTAATTATGGGATTAGCAAAAGTCAATTTGCATCTGTACAATCCCTGAAAGAGAGATACACGCATGACCCAATTATTTTAATTAAATAGGTTCCGAGATGTACATTGGATACCTTGTTGAATAGTGCAATTATATCGTACATTTGATGGATTAGTCTGCTTTGGTTTAATGTTACTTCTGAATAATTGAACCTTTCTTGGTGCAGCACTCTCTTAATGCACTTCTGAATTTTACACCTGTGAAGACTGAAGTTGAACATGAATTTACAGTCAGGAGGTGGATAATTTAGTTTAGTTTAGAGATGCAGCATGGAAACAAGGCCAGCTGAGTCCACGCCAACCAGCGATCCCTGCACATTAACATTGTCCTACACACACTAGGGACGATTTAACAATTTCACACAAAAACCAACAGCCTTAAACCTGTACGTCTTCAGAGTGTGGGAGGAAATCAGTCTCTCAAGTACAGCCTCTCAAACACCTACATTTGGTTGCCATTGTGTTTCCATTTTTTTTTTTCGGCTGTGGCTCAGTCAGTAACTTGCCCCACCACCCCACCGATTCATAACAATGTGCATTTAAAAATTACTTCAAAATTTGAGCTCAACAACAAAATGGTGTTTTGAGCTCAAAAACAAAACACTAGTGTAGGACTAAGTTTAGATGTTTAGTGTAGAGATACAGCGCGGAAACAGGCACTTTGGCCCACAAGGTCCACGCCGACCAGCGATCCCTGCACATTAACACTATCCTACACACACTAGGGACAATTTTTACATTCACCAAGCCAATCAACCTACAAACCTGTATGTCTTTGGAGTGTGGGAGGAAACCCACACGGTCACGGGGAGAACGTACAAACTCCGTACATACAGCTCCTGTAGTCGGGATCGAACCCGGGTCTGCGGCGCTGCATTCGCTGTAAGGCAGCAACTCTACCACAGCAACCCGAAATGTCATCCATTCCTTCCATCCAGAGATGCTGCCTGTCCCGCTGAGTTACTCCAGCATTTTGTGTCTACATTGTAATCCAATATCTGCAGTTCTTTCCAACACGGAATACATACATTGTCAGGTGCTTTCCTTCAGATGAGCACCTCGATCCCTCTTGTTTCTTCATGAGCGTCACGGAAATAGATTATGATTCTTATCACATTGATGTTTTGGGAGCGAACAATGCATGATTATCCATTGCATTTCTTGTCTTAAGCCAGTGGCCAAACTTTGAAAGCTTTTGCTTATTTATAAAGAGCTTTGGGACAATTTAAATCCTGAAAGCTTCATGTAAATACTATTTAATCTCTACCACCTCAATTACCACTTTCAGCTAGTTTCTCTGAGCTATGCTAAATATTTTTAATTAAGAAATGGAAGGTATAGAGACGATGATGAAACTGCCGCCCTCTGGATATTTTTCTTACATGGGTTTACTCGATACAGTGTGTGGTTTACACAAAATGCTGGAGAAACTCAGCGGTGCGGCAGCATCTATGGAGCGAAAGGAGATAGGCAACGTTTCGGCCTGACTTGCTAGTCCTTTTAGTTATTTTTCTTAAATCTTTGTCGGATTTTAATAAAAGCCATTTTATACATTTTGGGGTTTCACCATGAAGAAATTACATAAGTGTTTATACATAGTCTCGACCCCATTTGAGGCATCAGAAATAATGTTTGGACAGAGCAATGTCATTAAATGAAAGTAGTCCCATGTTTAGTATTTTGGTGCATATCCTTTGCATGCAATGACTGCTTGAAGTCTGCGATTCATGGACATCGCCAGTTGCTGATGCTCCCTGCCAGGCTTGCATTGCAGCCATCTTCAGCTTTTTCATGTTATGTTGCTCGCACCAGAAGAACGGTGCGAGCAACAACTGGTCATAAGGGTCCATAAAGAATGAGTAGAATTAGGCCATTCACACCCCATTACATCTACTCCCCGCCATTCAATCATGCTGATCTATCTCCCTCCTAACCCCATTCTCCTGCCTTCTCCCCCATAACCTCTGACACCCGTACTAATCAAGAATCTATCTATCTCTGCCTTACAAATATCCGCTGACTTGCCTCTACAGCCTTCTGTGGCAAAGAATTACACAGATTCAAAAACCCCCCCACCCTCCGACTAAAGAAAGTATCTCCATCTCCTTCCTAAAATAACGTTCTTTCATTCTGAGGCTATGACCTCTAGTCCTAGACTCGCCCACTAGTGGAAACATCTTCTCCACATCCACTCTATCCAAAGCCTTTCACTATTCTGTATGTTTCAATTAGGTCCACCCCCAGGGTGGGAATTGCAACCTTCACGTGGTCCGCGCTGTTTCAAAGAATGCAATCAACCTGTTGGGCACAATCAAATAAGATCAAATAGAACAAGTTGTTCCGACAACTTTAGGCTGTGCCTGTCATAACGCAAGAAATAAAATAAGGTCCCCCCTCATTCTTCTAAACTCCAGCGAGTACAGGCCCAGTGGTCGACAAAACGCTCATCATAGGTTAACCTACTCATTCCTGGGATCATTCTTGTAAACCTCGTCTGGACCCTCTCCAGAGCCAGCACGTCCTTCCTCAGATATGGTGCCCAAAATTTCTCACAATATTCCAAATGCGGCCTTGCCAGCGTCTTATAGAGCCTCAACATTACATCCCTGTTTTCGTATGCAAGGTTTCTTGAAAGAAATGCTAGCATGGAGTTTGCTTTCTTTACTACCGATAAATTGGTAGTCCATTACATCCAAAATCTGTAGGGATTTATTAAGTGATGCGTTAAATCGAGGCTTTACTGTACTAAAAATGAAAAAATCCTGTACTAATGTGCTGCTATTTTACTAGGGATGAAAAATGTTCGCAATTATTAAGTGTCTGACACAGCTTTGGCACATTGAACGTGCTTTGCAACCAATTAATTATTTTCCAGACAGAAATAGGACAACTGCAAATTTCTGCACAGTAAGCTCCTGCATTCAGCAAAGTGATAATGATCAGATTTATTTAGTGACTGGTTGAAGAAAAAATATTGATCAGGACCCTGACGGAGATTTGCTGCACTTTGTGGCCAAAACCACTTGGGAGAAGAGTGAAAGCCACATAGTGACAATGACATCCAATTACTGCATTATCAGGTTATCCAAGGAAAAATAAGAAGGATGAGGGGTAATCTTACAGAGGTGTATAAGATCATGAGGAGAAGAAATAGGGTAGATGCACACAGTCTCTTGCCCAGAGTAGGTGAATCGAAGACCAGAGGACATAGGTTTAAGGTGAATGGGAAAAGATTTAATAGGAATCTGAGGGGTAACTTTTACCCAGAGTATGGAATCAAGAACCTGAGGATATAGATTTAAGGTGAAAGGGGAAGCTGAGGGGTGACTTTATCTCACAGAGGTATCTGCAACGAGCTGCCAGAGTAGGTAGTCGAGGCTGAAAGGGGAACCTGAGGGGCAACTTTATCTCACAGAGGAGAGTAGGTATCTGCAACAAGCTGCCAGAGAAGGTAGTTGAGGCAGGTACTGTTACAAAATTTCAAAAGACATTTAGACACTTACATGGGTAGGAAAGTATTAGAGGGAATAATGGGCCATATGTGGGCAGGTGGACTAGCGTAGATGGGGCATCTTGGTTGGCATGGGCAAGTTGTACCTGTTTCTATGCTGTATGATTTTGTCTCTATGAAATTTCCATTGTGGTTTCTATAGTTCCACTATTTAAAGACACAATTATTTTGGGGAGATAAGTTTTTTTCACTGTTACATTTCGAGGGTAGTTTGTTTAAGAAGGAACTGCAGATGTTGGAAAATCGAAGGTAGACAAAAGTGCTGGAGAAGCTCAGCGGGTGCAGCAGCATCTATGGAGCGAAGGAAATAGGCAACGTTTCGGGCCGAAGAAGGGTTTTGGCCCGAAACGCTGCCTATGTCCTTCGCTCCATAGATGCTGATGCACCCGCTGAGTTTCTCCAGCACTTTTGTCTACCTAGGAGGGTAGTTTGTTGGGAGTGATGTAGTTTGCATTGAATTGCTAAGACATCTGCAGTGGATGTGCTTTTCCTGACTATTGTCACAAGAGGTCGTCAGTGAGCTATTTTAAGGCCAGGAGCGTCTCTAGCAGCAGCAATGAGTGCTGCAGCATTTTGAGTTCCCAAAGGTCTCCTGTAGACTTTAATGCTGATGTTTGTTGCAGCCTGATTCTTGTGCAATCGTGGTTACATTGCAGCTAAAAGTTGATTCTCCTTTTACATATTGCTGCATTACGTTGTTTAATTCAAAAAACACATAAACTTTTTTTGGTCTTTAGCAGGATTTATAATTACAGTAGACAAAAATGCTGGAGAAACACAGCGGGTGAGGCAGCATCTATGGAGTGAAGGAATTAGGCAACGTTTCGGGTCGAATCCCTTTTTCAGATTGATGTGAGGGTGGGGGACTGGCGGGAAGAAGGAAAAAGGGAGGGGCCAGTAAAAAGGGAGAGTCTTGGAGGGAGAGAGAATAGAGAGAAAGTAAAAAATAGAAAGAAGAGTAGAAGGAAGTAAAGGAGGGGCTGCGAAGGGGAGGGGAAAGTAGGGACTATCTGAAATTAGAGAAGTCAATGTTCATACCGCTGGGGTGCAGACTGCCCAAGCGAAATATGAGGTGCTGCTCCTCCAATTTACGGTGGTCCTCACTCTGGCCACGGAGGAGGCCCAGGACAGAAAGGTCGGATTCGGAATGGGAGGGGGAGTGGAAGTGCTGAGCCACCGGGAGATCAGGTAGGTTATTGCGAACCGAGCGGAGGTGTTCGGCGAAGCGATCACCAATGCTACGCTTGGTCTCACCGTTGTAGAGCAGCTGACATCTAGAGCGGCGGACTCAATAGATGAAGTTGGAGGAGGTGCAGATGAACCTCTGCCGCTACTGGAAAGACTGCTTGGGTCCTTGAATGGAGTCAAGGGCGGAGGTAAAGTGACAAGTGTAGCATTTCTTGCAGTTGCAAGGGAAAGTGCCCGGAGAGGGGGTGGTTCGGGTGGGAAGGGACAAATTGACTGGGGAGTTACGGAGGGAGCGGTCTCTGCGGAAAGCAGTCAGGGAAGGAGATGGGAAGATGTGGCAAGTGGTGGGATCACGTTGGAGGTGGCGAAAATGTCGGAGGATTATTTGTTGTGTGTGACGGCTGGTTGAGTGGAAGGTGAGGACAAGGGGGACTCTGCTCTCACTCCCAATCCCCCCCACTCGTAGCAAGGGCAGAGTCACGGGGTATAGAAGAGACTCTGGTGAGAGTCTCATCTACAGTAGAAGAGGAGAACCCATGTTCCCTGAAGAATGAGGACATCTCCGATGCCCTGGTGTGGAACACCTCATCCAGGGTGCAGATGCGGTGTAGACGGAGGAATTGCGAGTCGGGGATGGAGTCCTAACAGGAAGCAGGGTGGGAAGATGTGTAGTCCAGATAGCCATTTATAATTACAGTCATGTCTATTTTAATCCCTTCCACCCCCAGGGTGAATAAAGCCTTTTCTGCACATTAAATCCAAAATGTCAACTACAGACAGCATGAAATGTGACGGGTAAACTCTGAGCCTCGATTCCCCAGCCCATCTACTCATAGAACAGTCACACCGCACATTCTTGACCAACTCTCAAGCTTCTACTACTGTTTGGTACCCTCTTTTGTACAAAACAAAGGAAAATCTATTTGATTAGCTGTGCGACACAATATGAAATCACAAATCAGACAACACAATACAGGGTGATTATTCTCTGTTTCCGCTTTCAAGAAGATGCTTTCTGGTTCCCCATTTCTTTAACGTACAGGAGAGCCAGATGAGGTTTTCATACAATTGTTAATCTTGTAAATTGCCCCAAGTGTGTAGTCAAGTCAAGTCAGTTTTATTTGTCACATGCACATAAAGTGCAGTGAAGTTAAATGAATGTAGGTAGTGGATACACAAGTGGGGTAACATAGAACTAGTGTGAACAGGTGATCGATGGTTGGCATGGGCGTGATTGGCTTAAGGGCCTGTTTTATGATGTATCTCTAAACTAAAATATAACAAAAATATATTCAAAAAGCAAACATCAGAAACGGCAGGTATTGGAAATAAAAACAGAAAATTCTGTGAATTCGCAGCATATCCGGCAACAACTGTGAAGAGATAAGTTAAGCAAGGCAGCACATTGGCATAGCTGATAGAGCTGCTGTATCATACACCAGAGACCAGGGTATGATGCAGACCTCGTGCTGTCTGTGCAGAGTTTGCATGTTCCTTGTGTGACCGCTCTGGTTTACTCTGGGTGCTCTAATTTCATCCCATATCCCAAAGACTTGTGGATTTGTAAGTAAATTGGTCTCTGTAACTTGCCCCTGGTGTGCAGGGAGCGGATGTGAAATTGGGATAACATAGAGCTAGTGAGAATGGCCCGAATGGCCTGTTTCCATGCTGCATCTTTCACTCAATCACTAATAGTTGATGAATGGCTACGGTTACGAAATGTACTAAATAAACTACTTTGCAGGTCTTTCCTCCCTACTGTCAATCCGCTGTGCTGAATACCCATGCTCATCAATTATTTTTCCTCTCACCTTGAACCTACAGTAAGACAGCTGGTTCTTGATTCCCTTATCCAAATCCTTTTATGGAGTCCACAGAGCAGAAAGGCCCTTTGTCCCAAACATAAAATTTAATTAGGAGTCAATGGTTTACAGAAGAATGGACTTAGCAGAAGAATGGTCTTGGACAGACTCAGGAAACTGGCAGCAGACACAACATAAATGGGAGAAGGAACGACAGGACTCCCACCCCCCCCCCCCCCCCCCCCCCCCCCCACCACCACCCCCCATTAGTGTATAGATAGTCACAGTCAAACAGCACAGAAATAGGCCCTTCAGCCCAACTTGCCATGCCAACCATGCCCCATCTACAATAGTCCCACCTGCCTGCATCTGGTCCATTTCCTTTTTAAACCATTCCTACACATATACCTTTCAATATGTCAGTTAAATATGAGGATGAGAGAGGTAATCAAATTTTAAATTGATTGACATAGCATAGCATTGGAACTCCATTTGCTTGGAAACCAACGAAGCTTGGATAAACTGCTCATTCCCAGCTCACCATTCTATGAGGTAATGTTATTTTGAAACAGGGGAGGATAACAAATTCATTGCTGAAGGTATTCTGCTTATGATGGTGTCATAATTAATGTTCAAAATTTCTCATTATACTGGGAACAATGTCCATGGCCCTGGAGAGGACGCGACAATAGCTTCCCTGTGCTGAGGTATCATCAAATTTCAAATAGGAGTGCCATTGAACATTTTTGCAGTTCCCTAACATTCTTTAAAGCAACCCACATCTTTTCTCAATTTTTCTTGCATGTTTTTTTTAACTTTTAAGCCAATAATCCAAGCCAGGATCTGAATCCACAGATTCTGGTAAACATTATTTATCACATATGAACAAATGATGGACATGAGGCCCGCAGAAATATATATATTTTTTTATTCTATAATATTTTAATTAGAAGTCATATACAATAGCAGACCTCCCAACTATCCCGCTTTTGGCGGGATATTCCCGCTTTTTAGGTTCCCTTCCCGCCATTTCCGATTTGTTTTTTTACCCTAATTATCCCGCTAAATTGTTCCTCCCGTGGTGAACGCCGGCGCCATGTGTCCCCAGTTTGCCGCCCGCGCGATCAGCGGCACTTTTGCCGGGCCCTAGTGGCCGCGCGTGCGCAGTGGGGGTAGGGATTTGCCGGGCCCCAGTGCCGCGCGTTCGCAGTGGGGGAGGGTTTTGCCGGCCCCAGTGGCCGCGCGTGCGCAGTGGGGGGGTTGCCGGGCCCCAGTGGCCGCGCGCGCAGTGGGGGAGGGTTTACCGGGCCTGGCGCCATTTCGAGCCACGCCACGCCCGGCCCAGAGCCCGGGCGGCGCCGGCCCGCGCGATCAGCGGCACTTTCTTGCCGGCAGCCCGGCCGCTCGCGGCAGCCCCATCACCGGGCCTCCCCCCCACCCCCCCCACCCAGTGCGCAGGCGCAGACCCGCCGGCAACCTTGCCAAGTGCGCATGTGCCGCACCCGCCCCCGCAGCCCGCTGATCGCACCAGTGCGCAGGCGCATAGCCGCCGCAACAACCCCAAGTGAGAGAAATGAAGGTGAGTCTAGTGCCAAGTTTAATCAAAGTTTAACAAAGAATTATAAATGTTTCAGCATACATGTACCTTTTTCACATTTTGGCATTTAAAATACAGCTTCACAATATTAGAATTTGTGACATGGGACACCGAATAGGGCGCCGCGACATATTATGAATTTTCATTCCCTAAAAAATATAATTTGAGGGGAAATATTATGAATTTTGACAATCAAATGTTTGGAGGTCTGCAATAGGGTACATAAGAATACATATAATACATTTCATAACAACTTCTTGTTTTTGAATTTAATAATAAAAAAGTAATATAAGCAAAAAGAGAGAAAAAGAAAGTAAGGTAAAGTGGTGAAAGTGATAGTTCGTGAAAAGTACAAGAAAAAGAGAGAAAGGAGGAGAGATATTTTTAATTTTTTTATTAAAGTAAAGCAAAAAAGATAATAAAAGAAAAATAAAATGAGAGGGATATATCTACTTCGTATCTTTGCGCAGCCCTCACCCGGTTCTGAAACAGTTTATTTTCAGGATTATGTTACAATAAATCGTTGTAATAAATGTTGTAATAAATCGATAAATGGAGACCGAATCTTTAAGAATTGGTCTGATTTACCTGTTAGGACGAATCTCATATCTTCTAGGTGTAACAATTCAGACATGTTTGAAATCCACATTTTAAGCGTTGGTGTTGGTGCATTTTTCCAGAATTTTAATATAGGTTTTTTTGCCGTTATTAAGCCATAATTAAGGAAACTCTCTTGGAACGAAGTCAGCTCAGAGCCAGCCCGCAGAAATAATGCCATGACTATCATAAATTTTAAAACGCTTGCCTTCAGAATCAACAAATCGTGATCACCTGTTCCCTCCTTTGTTGTACATTAGACTAATTTTAGTAGCTCCTGAAACCACTAACACAGAAAAAGGTCTGGATTTCACACTGTACTCACTTATATCATGTATGGTCTTTCCGCTGACTGGTTAGCACGCAAGAAAAGCTTTTCACTGTATCTGTGGCAATAAACTAAACTATATGTTTAGGAAGAAACTACAAGTGCTGGTTTGCACCAAAGATAACCATAAAAGGCCGAGTAAGCGGGTCAGGCATCATATCTAAAGAAAAGGAATAGGTGATGTTTTAAGTCGTTATCTCGCTGCCTGACCCGCTGAGTTACTCCAGCATTTTGTGTCTATCTTCAAACTGTTTCTTTTCAGACATCACATTTTTAACCACGATAAAAACTGGTACAGGTAAATGGCCAGTGTTGAAATAAGCAACAGTTCTCCCTACTATTAATTTTCTTTTTCATCTACCTGCCTTCAGCAGCTTCCACTTTATAACATGAAAATCTGCTCCTTCGAAGGCCACAAAAACATAATAACGCCAATATCATATTGACAATCCTATGCCAATTCCTTTTTTTTTGACTGTCACCATTGCTCAGAGCAAAGATAGATCCTTCTTACTGTAACAGCCTCCCTGGACAGTGCAATGGTAGGGCACAACTAAAGGGCTACTACAGTATGTACTGTACAGGCCCATATGTCTTTTAAATGTTGTTATCGTACCTACCTCAGCTACCTCCTATGGCATCTCATTCCATCTACCCACCACCCTCTGATTAAAAGTCGTTGCCCCTCAGGTTCCTGTTAAATCTTCGAAAGACACAAAAAGCTGGAGTAACTCAGCAGGACAGGCAGCATCTCTGGAGAGAAGGAATGGGTGACGTTTTGGGTTGAGACCCTTCTTCAGACTGGTTAAGGATCTGTTAATCTTTCGCACCTCACATGAAACCTATATCCTCTGAATCTTGATTTCCCCTCCCCCCCATAAAAGACTGTACATCCACCCTATTAATTGCCCTCATGATCTTAGACAGCTATATAAGATCAACCCCTCAGCCTCCAGAGCTCCAAGGAATAAAATCCTAGCATGCCGAATCTCTCCCTGTAGCTCAGGTCCTGAGTCCTGGCAACATCCTCATAAGTTTTCTCCGCACTCTTTCCAGTGCAATGACATCCTTTAGCAGGATGACCAAAACTGAACACAATACTCCAAATGTTTTAATTCTACATCCCATTTTGGCCTGTTAACTTTCAACAAAGTCATTCATAAGATCAAGGCACCTTTCAGCCAACACTGATGAACGGTCACCAAACTATTGTTCAAGTGCCCTGGCATGCCGCCCCCCCCCCCCCCCCTTCAATTTTTATTCCATCGACACCATTCACAACTAAGAAACCTTAATCTTCCTCTTTCTGCAACACCACCATTTGTTTGTTTTTTTAAGTTTTTAGAGACACAGCTCAGAAATAGGCCCTTCGGTCTACCGAGTCCGCGTCGACCATCGATCCCCGCACACTATCCTACACACGCTTGGGACAATTTACAATTTTACCGAATCCAATCAAAGTACAAACATCTTTGGAGTGTTCGAGGAAACTGGAGCACCCAGAGACTATTTGCACCAGAGTCTTTTTGGTAGCTACCCAATTTGGCCTTTATTGCAAGGGGATTGGATTTTAGAATGCAGGATGTTGGTGAAACCACGTCTGCAGTTTTGGTCTCCTTATTTAAGATAGGATATTTTAGCATTTCAGGCACTCTGGAAGAGATTCACTATGCTAATTCCGGGATGCAAGGATTATCTTAATGGTTAAAATAATTAGATATGTATTTTTTTAGTCTATATTTATGAACAACTACTCCAATCACTCATTTGTGTTATAGACCAACCCAGTTCCTACCACTCCCCAATTTCTGACCTGCTTAAGCGAATCAATCTCGTGGATGTTGAAACTTTAGCAAAATGAAGTGTGAGAACCACTTGTCTCTCAAATCTTGCGTTTTACTGAGTGTGTGACTTAAGAGTGTTGTGACTGTTGTTCTTAACTTGCATTCCTTTCCAGATGATGGAATTTGCTATAGGATGGGTTTAAATGTCTGGTTCTCAGGTTTCCTGAGAAGAAACAATAAAGTAGTCTGAAATAAAAACAGAAAATTCTGGAAAAGGATGATAAGTTAGCATTTGTGGAAAGAGAACCAGATAGCTTTTCCAGTCCAGAACTCTTTGTCAGAAGATAACTTATTTTCCTACACCAAATGCACTTCAATGGCTCCAGACCATTTTGAGATGTCCTGCAATGACAAACAAGTGTTATTAGGTTGTTATGCAAGTCTTCCTACTATCTGACCCTGCTGATGAACAAATAGCTTTTATTGTTCTTCAATGAACTCTTATTTGCTTACTTTTCCAATGTCTCCACTTTCAGCTCCTGCATTGGCATTACAAGCTCCAGCGTGCTTCCCCCAATGTGACCCTGAGTCCTGTGAGAATGACCAGTCTGACAGCCCTAGCTTCTTGGACAACATCTTCCTGATGGCAGCACCCAAGAAACGCCGCACCATTGAGGTTAACCGCTGCAGGAGAAGGGATGTCAGAAAACTAGAAAAAGTTAAGGTACTTGTAATAAAGAATTGCGATTTGTGCAGCAACAGGCAAGAATGAATCTGGCAACTTTATCCCCCTTTCTTCCTCCTCCATCCCAAGCCCCTACAGAAACCCTCCAACATGCCTAATTATATTTGTCGTGAGTGATTTATTTTAGTGTTTGTGCTCGGAGAACAATAGAGCATGGAAGGAAGTTTTGCTTTTCAATCAGTCCAACTGCCCTGCTCCCTAAACGTAGCCTTGTACATTTTTCCTTTTCAAGTAAATATCTTTTCTCAAAGTTATTATTGAAATGGGTTCAATAGTCCTATTAGGCAATGAATTCCAGGAAATCATTGCATGAAGACCAGAACTGACCTTCGAGGTCAGGTCAGTTCTAGAGAATGGAGGGCGCATCTTATGTTTGAGTCATTCTGTTTGATGATACAATATCGCATTTTAAAGTCAGCACTCACTTCTTCCTGCATCATTCTTGTAAGCTCACTGTCTCCACCGTCCCCAACTCTTGTTGTTTATTAGCTCCTGCTGTTCCCAATCGCTTGTCAGCATAACAAATATGTAGCTTGTGTAAAAATTAAGACTCCCTTTCTGCAAGGACTGCTGAGTTTAATGGAGTGTCATACTTATGAATTGAAACTGTATATGTTATCGTGCATGCTTTTCTGAACAAGGTAGCTTGTGAGTAACTTTCTGTCTGAATTAGGCATGAAAGTTAAATTCAAGCGTTGCCTAAGTATCATCAGCAAAATAATCACTCAAAGTGATCAGAGCTTCCTCGTGATGGACTGAATTTAATTATGGCAAACCCCAAAATGCCTTTAGTATTAGAAACATAGAAACATAGAAATTAGGTGCAGGAGTAGGCCATTCAGCCCTTCGAGCCTGCACCGCCATTCAATATGATCATGGCTGATCATCCAACTCAGTATCCCGTACCTGCCTTCTCTCCATACCCTCTGATCCCCTTAGCCACAAGGGCCACATCCAACTCACTCTTAAATATAGCCAATGAACTGGCCTCAACTACCCCTCTGTGGGCAGAGAGTTCCAGAGACTCACCACTCTCTGTGTGAAGAAAGTCCTTTCTCATCTCGGTCTTAAAGGATTTCCCCCTTATCCTTAAGCTGTGACCCCTTGTCCTGGACTTCCCAACATCGGGAACAATCTTCCTGCATCTAGCCTGTCCAACCCCTTAAGAATTTTGTAAGTTTCCTATAAGATCCCCTCTTAAATCTCCTAAATTCCAGAGAGTATAAACCGAGTCTATCCAGTCTTTCTTCATAAGACAGTCCTGACATCCCAGGACAGTCTGGTGAACCTTCTCTGCACTCCCTCTATGGCAATAATGTTCCTTCCTCAGATTTGGAGAACCAAAACTGCACGCAATACTCAGGTGTGGTCTCACCAAGACCCCTGTACAACTGAAGTAAACTCCCTGCTCCTGTACTCAAATCCTTTTGCTATGAAAGCTAACAACCATTCGCTTTTTTCAACTGCCTGCTGCACCTGCATGCCTATTTCAATGACTGGTGTACCATGACACCCAGGTCTCGCTGCATCTCCCCTTTTCCCAAATCGCCACCATTTAAATAATAGTCCCTTTCCCTGTTTTTTTGCCACCAAAGTGGATAACCTCACATTTATCCACATTATACTGCATTATACTACTATTGATAGATACAAATGCTGGAGTAACTCAGCGGGTCAGGCAGCATCCCTAGAGAATATGGATGGGTGACGTTTAGGGTTGGCTTCTTCTTCAGACTGATTGCGGGGGGGGGGGCGAAAAAACAAAGCGAAAAGAGGTCAGACAAATCACGGCCGGCAACAGCTGAACTCAGGCGAAGGCATTCCGTGATAGACAAATTGTTGGCCAAAGGTAAGGCATGGTGGTAAAGCAAGAGAGCACCATCGAAGCGATTTACTGGAGTCGCTGCCTCACAAAGGCAGCCAATATCATCAAAGATCTACACCACCCTACGCCACACACTCATTTCACCGCTGCCATCGGGAATAAGGTACAGGAGCCTGAAAACTGTAATGTCCAGGTTCAGGTACAGCTTCTTCCCGACAACCATTAGGCTATTAAACACTACAACCTCAAATAAGCTCTGAACTTCAAGGACTATCATTGTCATTATTGCACTTTTATTGTTTTTTTAATGTGTTGTGTGTGTGTATGTGTATATACACACACGCTGAACTTTTTCCTCATTTATTATATTGTTTACAGTGTACTATGTTTACATATTCTGTGGTGTGCTGCAAGTACGAATTCCTTTATTCTATCGGGAAACATGTGACAATAAAACACTCGACTCTCGCAACTCTCTTGTGAGTAGCTGGAATCACAGAAGGGGAGAAGTGAGAGGGGGGTCTCAAAGAACTCCCTTCGGTGAGAGGACGAGAACCTCAAACTATGCTTCAGGGTATGCTATTAGTGTGGCTTTGGTTGGGCTGGGTGGCAAGTGAAAAGCATCCTGTTGGAGTTGCTCATTTGTATCAGTTAACTACATTATATTTCAGTAGTTCATGTAAAATGTGAGCCAATTATGTAAGTTTAAATTTTTAACTTTAAGCTTAACAGATGCAGTCAATTTGTTCAGTTTTGGTTTACATTTTTTTTTTGTTTTCGTAATTCAGAACAACATAGAAGTTTGCCAAATATGCGGCCACTTGAAATTGAAGCATGTGCTGTGTGCCTACTGCTACCAGAAGGTTGTACATGAAACTGCTGTTGTACGTGCACAGATTCGGGAGCAGGAAGGAAGGCCACTTAATGCCCCTGCAGTGGAGACAGTCGTGCTTTATCAGGGGGAGAAAGCAACAGAGGCCGACAAAGGGAAGAGGATCATTGAGAGGAACCGAAAGCGGCCATCATGGTTTACAGTAGGTTCGTGATGTGGACAGTGCACAAGTAGTGCTGCGTCATTTTGGTTAAAAATAAAATACAGGCCATGTCAAAATGTGCCTCTGAAACTAGAAACACAACATGATTGCTTGTTGACGCAGCAAGGTTTGTTTCAAGAACGTGGAGTGACCTAAAGATTTTTAAAAGCACAAAGTGCTTGAGTAACTCAGTTGATTGGGCAACAACTCTGGAAAACATGGATAGGCAATGTCTCTAGTCAGCACCCTTCATCAGACTGACTCTGAAGAAAGGTCCCAACCTGAAATGTCCTCCATGTTCTTCTGAGAGTCTTGACCAAAAATGTCACTTATCAATGTTCTCCATAGATGCTGTCCGACCTTTAGAATTTATGCCTGTCTTTTTTTGTAAACCGGCATCTGAAGTCCCTCCTGTCTACTGACCTAAAGATATTTGTAATAAATTATCTTCTATGCAAAATGTTGTTTGTTTTTTTTTAATAATATGATTTCGTTTTTGAAGGCTACACAGGGAACTTTTTAGTGATTTCTTTCTCCGCATTTCTTGATTTTAGATGGCATCTCTAATGTGGGCACAGATATTAAATTCAGAAAGCATTTCAAAAGCAAAAAAAGCTACAAAAAAAGGCCACATTTGTAATTTACAAAAAATATATCTCAGTAGTGTTTTTCCAAATAGTTAGGAAAATAATTTTTCTCTGGTTAAAATTCAAATATCACTGGACATTAATTGGTGCATATGACAATAAACGCAAACTTGATAACCATTTTTGCACACTATGTCCATCACCATTCCTTTCCCCTCTGCTTATCTCACCTGACACCCTGGCCTTTCTTGTATCCCCCTGCCAATCATCTATTTTTATAATCATTAATGGAAGAAACTTTTATTTCTCCCTTTTGTTACCTTCCACTTTTGCTCTTCCCCTTATTTTAATGTTTTAAAATCTTTCAAATAAAACCTTGTGGCACTCCTTGCTCTGTGATTTGTGTTTACTTTTGAAACATTTGGGTTAGTTACTGACTTAATAGATTCAGTCTGAAGAAGGGCCTCGACCCGATACGTCATCCATTCCTTCTATCCAGAGATGCTGCCTGTCCCACTGAGTTTCGCCAGCGTTTTGTGTCTGGATTCAAAATGAAGCTATATTGCTTTTGCTGTTAATCCACGACCATTCTCGCCAAGTGCCCTTTTATCCCCTTGATCAAGAGTTTTTTGATCTGTTGTATCGGATAGCTTTTTTCTGCTATTTAGCTGTGATTCTGCTTCATGAAACTTAAAATGGAGTGATCAGAATATGCTTCCCCAATTCTTATGAGGCTTCATTTTGTTTTGAAGATGTATTACAGAATGGGCTTGCTAATGTGGCCCATTCGAAATATGGCCGTTCTCTGAGTCTGCGAAGCACTTGTTGAATGTGAACTTTTTCTCTTGGAGAAAAGGGATCATTATTATTTTGTGTGCATTTCTGCAGTCTGTGAGCATTGATGCTGTGGATGATTCATCTTCCATTACTGTTGAGTTCAAAGTACCAGAAGGAAGTGACTCGCTGACGAATTCTTGCTCTGCCTCCTGTTTTCAGTTCAGTGGAATGGCTGATATCAGGAGATTTCCCAGTCTATCCTCTGATATAGTCAAATCTCCATGTTTGGTATTCACTCTTTTAAAGATTGTTTTCACGATAGTCAATGCATTTTTCAATACAGAGCAAAAAACAAGGATAATGATGATGTGAGAAAAACGTGGCCTTTAAGCCTTATGGTTGCAAAACTATTCCGCTTCAAACTATGATGAGATGCAATGCATGCCTCAGATTATACATATTTAAGGTGTGCTTGTTTTCAATCGGCTCTAATCAAAAATGTAAAAATAAGGTAACTAGTGACATAGTCATATTTAGTCATACAGCGTGGAAACACGCCCTTCGGCCCACTTGCCCAGGCCGGCCAACATAGCCCATCTACATTAGCCCCACCAGCCTGCATTTGGCCCATATCCCACTGAACCTATCCTATACATGAACCTGTCTAAATGCCACTTAAACATTGCGACAGTACCTGCCTCAACTATCTCCTCCTGCAGCTCTGTCCATACACCCACCACCCTTTGTATGAAAACAAAGCCAGCCTTCAAGTTTCTATTATATTTTTCCCCCCCTTCACCCTATCCTCTGGTTCTCGATTTCCCTAATCTGGGCAAAAGACACAGTGTTTACCCGATCTATTCCTCTCATGGAAAATATAAAGTCTTTTGTAAATAAAACTATTTTTAATTTGCACGCCAAAAGTAGTGATATTCACCTGGGTTTTTTGATAGGTAAAGTTCAATCGAGCGGCCAATTCTTCTTCTTGCTTATGGCGTGCACAGCCTAAAGTTGGAGGTCAACTTGTTCTATTTGATCTTTTGTTTGTGCACGTCGGATTGATTGCACTAGTCGACACAGGGGTGGACCACGTGAAAGTTGTAATCACCCACCCTGCCGGCCAATTAAAATGTAGTATTTATGCTGTTCAGAACCTCCCTTTGCCTGAAGAGAGCAGATGACCAGAATTCAGTGCAAGCCAATTCTCAGAAATCAAGTGTTTTTCCCTGCCCTTCACAGCCATGATTAGTTGGCAGCACCCTTGATTCCAAGGAGGAAGGTGGCGAGTTCAAGCCCTTTTCCAGAGATGCAGGGGAATTCAAAACTGACTGAGGTATAATCACTTGGATGGAAATTAAATCAAGGCACATAATTCCTCTCAGATAGATGTTACAAATTCCAAAACAGGGCAAACAAAAGCTCTACCCTGTGCACTGACCAATATATTTATTCTTCAACCAACACCTTAAACACTATCTGATTGTTCAATTATTAATTATAGAATGTTACCATGCACAAATTTCTACAATTCCTTTATTTTAGGTAAGGTCAGGGGGAGTTCCCCCGCCACGGGTACCATGTAATCCGTGCTACCAGCTCCATGGTCGGATAGTTGGCGACTAAACTGTCTCCCCCACCTGGTTTGCCATGTAAGGAGGGGGCTGTGGACCCCTAGCAGGACCAAAAACAAGACCTGTCAAAGGGCAGATGAGCTTCTAGCGAGCCAACGGCCATTCACACTTCAAAGAAGTTGCGATCAATGTCATACATAGCATTGTAAGGAATAAAGCACACACACCAAAATCCTGTACTTCCAGTAGTGGAAGTCCGCAGGAACTGGAGGACAGAGATGTGTGGTGCATCCGTCAATGTTCCCGTTGGAAACCAGCACCACTGCGTAGCTAATGTTTTCAACGATGATGAATGAATGAATGAATTTATATCAGCGGTGACTAAATGTTACAAAATCCTTTCAGATAGCTCAGTGATGAAATCAAGTTTTTTTTTCTTTGTGCAAGAAGGAACTGCAAATGCTGGTTTACACTGAAGATAGACACAAAATGCTGGAGTAACTCAGCGGGTCAAGCAGCACCTCTGGAGAAAAGGAATAGGTGATGTTTTGGGTTGAATCTTCATCAAACCCTTTTTCTATTCTGCACATGAACTGGTCTCTGCTTAGTGTTTTTCCACATCAGCAATTGTTTGCTAAGGAACGCAACCTATGAAGAATCAATAAGCTGTATTTCCATAGCAAACTCAAGCCTTTTTGCAAGATTAATGCTGAGTAGAAAATAACAAACAATGAGAAGTGAAAGGGTTGGGATAGAGGAAAGTGCAGTTTCTCCATCATGCCTCTTGTTATTGCCAGTCATAACAAAATAATGATAATAGCTTATGAAATAGTGGCTGAAATTAAGTGCATCAATTCTCCATTATGATCAAAGGGTAAGCAAGGAAATGTCAAACTACCTGGTTAAATAATGAATCGCGCCACGGATAATTTTGTTCACTTTCTTCTTTGCTGAAGTTTTTTAGACCCAATCTCCAACAATACACAGGCTCAATAATTTTTTCCACGTAAATGCCAGTAACAAGGCTATAGAAAATGTATCAATGTGTCACCTGTTTCCAAAAGTATTGAGCTTTGAGAGGTTAGGTTAAGCAACTATAAACACTGAAGAAAAATGTAGTGTTAGGCCACTCAAACCACTCATGCATTTTTAGTCGGTTAATTCATCATACGTATTGATTGAAAAGTGAAAGGTTCTTTCTTGACTGGCTTAATTATAAGGATTGGCATGAAATCAGGAAAAGATAAATAACTATATCAATGGTGGGAATGTCGCAGATATAAAATTAATATGCATTGCAGTGAGAGATAACCAGCAAGTATTTGTAAAAGACTAGTTTTTTGATGAACTATGGTAGACTATCTTTTTTGGTCGCGCAATCAAGAACACTGCCTCCATATAAAAACATGGGAAATGCTTAGATGGGGCATCTTGGTCAGCATGGATGTGTTGGGCCAAGGGGCCTGGTTCAGTGCTGTATGACTCTTTATAAAGGATATACATTAAAGTGAATTAAAAATACATCAGCTATGTTGCAGAGTGTTTATTATTTGCAATATATTTGTGGGACATTTTACATCTGGAAGTTGATGGGAATTTGGTGCGATGCCTCCTCCGAAAATGTCCTCTGACAAAGTAGCATTTCTGTATTTATCTGAAATGACACCCTAAATGTGCTATCGTCTAAGATGGCTGAAGACATCTCAATTTGTTTCGGGTGAAGCAGAATACCACTGATCCAATAAGAGAATAATAAATACAGTATACTCATACTACAGTAGCCCTTTAGTTGTGGCCAAACTGCACTGTCCAGAGGGGCTGTTACAGTAAGAAGGATCTATCGTTGCCCTGAGCAAATGGTGACTTAACTAAAATAAAAAGTATTGGCATTTAATTGTCAATACATTATGGCTTCATCATGTTTTTGAGGCTTTTGAAGAAGTAGACTTTCATGTAAAAGTGGACGTTGCTAATGGCAAGTAGATGAAAAGAACAATTATCACCAGGGAGCACCATTACTTATTCCAACAATGGCCATTTGTCTGCACCAGTTTTTTATCCTGGTTTAAAATGTGATGCCTGATATAGTTTAGTTTATTCCTGTCATGTGGATTAAGAAACATTAAACATGTGGAACTAAAACAATCATACAGATAAATATAGGGTGTAATCCTTTCTGGTTCTGTGTTAATTGATCTCGATGAGAGTGGCTTCAGAGCTATTACAATTAGTTTGAGGTGTGGCGAGGAAGTGAACATGGATATAAGCCAAGGTTTTCACAGATGATTACTATTTGTTGAATCTGAAGGGAAGTATTTTGGATTTATGATAGTAATGGGATTATTTCTGCATGCCTCATTCATTCATACATGATAAATAATGTTTGCCAGAATCTGTGGATCCCAGATCCTGGCTTGGATAATTGGTTTAGAAAGGAGAGAAAACACACAAGGAAAATTGAGGAATGTTGTGGGTTGCTTTAGAGAATGTCACAAAAATGCAAAAATGGTCAATGGCACTCGTGCTTGAAATGTAATGATACCTCAGCCAGGAAATGCACAACATTGCCCAGAGAAGTCTTTAGAGCGCCACATTGGTGCAGCGTTAGAGCTGCTACCTTACAGCTCCAGAGACCCAGGTTCTATCCTTATTACGGGTACTGTCCATGTGGAGTTTGTGCGTTTTCCCTGTGATCACATGGCTTTTCTCCAGGTGCTCCAGTTTTCTCCCACATTCCCAAGACGTACAGGTTTGTAGGTTAATTGGCGTTTGTAAATTGCCCCTAATGTTTAGGACCTGGAATGGTCGCTGTGGTCTCGGTGGGCTGATGGGCCTGTTTCGTCACTGTATCGTCACACTAATATTTGCTGTGGGCTCCTCCCCTGGACCATAGACATAGTGACTCATTGTTCCCAGCAAAAAGAGAAATTGTGAACAACTCAAACAATGGATTGTTATCATACATTAACAATGTTACAGCTTTCGAAATAACATTAGGTTATGAAATAAGGAGCAGGGAATGAGCAGTTTCTCCTAATTCCATTGGTTTCCAATCAAATCAATGTTCCATTCATGAAGGGAAAATATCGAACATGAATGGTGTTTTTTTGAGTATGCTATGTCAATCAATTTAAAACTTGATTGTCTCGCATCATAATATTTAAAAGGCGTTTGGACAGGTACATGGATAGGAAAGGTCTAGGAGGATAGTAGATGGGGCATCCTCAGTCGGCATGGGCAAGTAGTCAAGAGTCAATAGTCATATTTATTCGTCACATAAAGTGCACTGAAATGAACTTGCCAGCAGCGGTACAATTTAGAAAAAGCACGATACACAATAAAAATGTAACACAAACATCCACCACAGCATTCTTCACTGTGGTGGAAGGCACAAAGTTCAGTCAGTCCTCCTCCATTTTCCCCCTTGATCGGGACCACAAACCTCCGCAGTCGCCGCTACGGATGGCCAGATGTAGAGGCAAGGTAAGTCCAGAATCGGTGCTTCCCTACCTGAGATCGCGGCTTCAAGATGTTGTAGGCCGCAGGCCGGCGGTCGAAGATCTAAAGTACCCGCCGCAGTCCGTGGCTTCTAGATGATGTAGGCTGCGGGCCGGCGGTCGGAGCTCTTTTCCTCTGGGGTCCCAAACGAGGGATCCCAGGCTCCGGACGCCGCGCCAGCTGGAAACTCCGCAGACCGCGGCTTCAGGCTGCCGCGGGCCAGCGATCGGAGCACTCCCTTCTGGCGACCCCCAGCGAGGGCTCGCCCGCTCCACGATGAAAATTCCGCGCTGCTGAAGCTCCGGGCCCGACTCCGGGAAAGGCCGCACCAATCCTTGGTGTAAGGCCGCGAGGAAGACGACATGGAAAAAGCCGCCTCTCCGTGGAGGAGGCGACCGAAAGCAGTTCCTCCCCTCACCACCCCCCACAAAAGACAGACCGAGAGACATTTAGACACACATCTGAACATACAAAAAGAACAAAAAAAGTAGAAATGACTAACACGCTGCTGGCAGGGCAGCCATCTCGCAGCGCCCCCACCGAAGGGCCAAAAAAGTGCAACATTTCAGACATTAAAATCAAAGCTTAAATTGAAATGTAGGAGATCGCACCACACTTTCGAAAGTGTCCTTTGAAATCTTGGCCAACCAACAGGCCAATAAGATTCCCTCTCGTCCTTCTAAACTTCAGAATATACTGATAATAAAGTCTCAGTCTAGACTGCATTTAAATGTATAAAAATGCAGCTGTTGGAAAATGCACCTGAATTAGAAAACAGAAAATGCTAGGATTGCTCGTGGAGCATCTGTGGCGAGAGGAACCAGGTTAACCATTTTGGGGTGACAAAGTTTAATCACAACAAGGAATCAAGTTGCTGAGAAGGGGAGGGAATGAGAGAACAAACAGAGCATTTACTATGACAGATATTTCTCTCCACAGATAGAATCCACGATCTTAATAACCATATAACCAATAACCTTAATAACCATATAATCTTGTTTGTTATTTTATTGCTGCGTCTGGCCGTTTACTCTACAAATTGGTACTGTGTTTCCTGACCCTCAAAAATGCTTCCTCGGCTGCCAAATCATTTGGGATGTCCAAAGTTCAAGAAAGGCATTGTATAAAAACAATTATCTCTATTACTATGAACACATGGCAAATAAATCAGACAACATCTTTTTAACGATGAATATATTTGTCTTGTAAGCAATATTCTCTGGATGAAGTCACCAAAGTGGATCTATTCCATTATAATAGACAATGGGTGCAGGAGTAGGCCATTCACCCCTTCGAGCCAGCACTGCCATTCAATGAGATCATGGCTGATCATCCCCAATCGGTACCCCCGTTCCTGCCTTCTCCCCATATCCCCTGACTCCGCTATCTTTAAGAGCCCAATCTAGCTCTCTCTTGAAAGTATCCAGAGAATCGGCCTCCCTTTACACACAGACTCAACTCTGTGTGTAAAGGTGTTTCCTCACCTCCATTCTAAATGACTTACCCCTTATTCTTAAACTGTGGCCCCTGGTTCTAGACTCCCCCAACATCGTGAACATGTTTCCTGCCACTAGCGTGTCCAAACCCTTAATAATCTTATATGTTTCAATAAGATTCCCTCTCATCCTTCTAAACTCCAGAGTATACTGATAATAAAGTCTCAGTCTAGACTGCAATCCTAGAGGTGGTGATATAGTGCATTTGACTACCTGGGAAATATCATTTGTTGTTTTATAACCAGCTTTTCATTTGTTTAAGTGCATCAATCCTCTATCAAGGAACACTTGGTACACTTATCAAATTACCCAGAGTGGATTGATAGAAGCAGTTTTACTTCCATTGACTTATCTCTGATGTCCTTGTGGCAGCCTGAAATACAGACAGATTCACTGCTCCAAATGCCATGATACTTATAAATGAAAAAAAAACACTTTATTTACTCATTTTTGTGGAGAATCGTTTGGAAAGCCCGTAATGCACTCCCTTATCTTGTGCTACTTTACTGCTCTGTAAGTGTGAAGTCATGGAGTCGTACAGTCCTTTAGCCTAAATTGTCCAAAACGCCCCATCTAAGCTAGTCCCATTTTTCTGCGTTTGGCCTATATCCTTCCAAACCAATCCTATCCATGTACCTGACCAAAGATAGACTCAAAAAGCTGGAGTTGTTAAACTGAGTTATTTTGTCAATCTAATGTCAACTTGACTCAAACACTTGTTGCTGTTGAAATCGATTCTTTATTCAGCTGAGACTCGTCTATGAACCTTCCAACACAGAGCTGATGCTCTGGGGTGTGTCCAGAGAGGAGTAACTTTGATACAAACTCATGGCATTTATATAGGTATTGGACATTTCAGATACAGAGGGTATGACAAACTAGTAACCAATCATCCGAGTCCTTCTGGTGATTTACAACATCAGTCACATGATCCCCCTTCCCTGGCCTCTTTACAACCTTCGTTTGCCTGTGGTATAACTTTGCTTATTTTATTTCAACACAGCAAAACCCCAGTAGGCCCAATTATCAAAGAACACTCCTCAAAATATAAGATACATTTGTAATACAATTATCACACGTCATACACACTTCCCATATCAAGAAGAAAGATATTTATATAAATCTAAACAATTTCTATAAGTCTAATGTTTACATTCCTACTAAGACAATACATTTCATAATTTGTTTCACTACAATGTTACTATTACATATGTATTTAAAACATTAATTATATATGTTTGCTGAATTACAGTTTTCTAAGTTCAAAACACATACACATCTCCCAAGCATGCATGGGTCGTAAATCTGTCAACATAGTTGATAAGTGTTTGGTACCAGGATACAGATTCATTCTTAACTTACAGCCTCCCCTTTTCCTGCTATCTCTGGGAGATGGATTTCCAATCTCTCTACAAGGCCTTTTACAAATATTACAGAACAAAGCGTAAAATCACAACTCAGTATCCATCAATCTAATTATCTTCTTCTCCAAGCAACTACTCTTCACATACATCCTAATTCAACTTAGCCAAGGCTAACTACATGGCCTCTTATCTCTCAGCCTTGAATTCTATCTCAAACTCAGCACAAACCTCATAACCTAAGAATGTACCCATAGAGAAAATAGTTGACCTCTGGCCTAAGAAGAGGCCCCTATTCAGCTATCCATTCTTCAACACAAAGTCATATCAAATAGTATTTCCTTCAGTGTTACAATTGCCTCAAAGCAATAGAATCATAGAAAATAGGTGCAGTAGGCCATTCGGCTCCTTCAAGCATGCACCGCCATTCAATATGATCATGGCTGATCATCCAATTCAGTATCCTGTACCTGCCTTCTCTCCAAACCCCTGATCCCTTTAGCCACAAGGGCCACATCTAACTCCCTCTTAAATATAGCCAATGAACTGGCCTCAACTACCTTCTGTGGCAGAGAATTCCACAGACTCACCACTCTCTGTGTGAAAAATGATCTCATCTCTGTCCTAAAAGACTTCCCCCTTATCCTTAAACTGTGACCCCTTGTTCTGGAGTTCCCCAACATCGGGAATAATTTTTCTGCATCTAGACTGTCCAACCCCTTAAGAATTTAGTAAGTCTCTATAAGACCCCCCCTCAATCTCCTAAATTCCAGTGAGTACAAGCCGAGTCTATCCAGTCTTTCTTCAGATGGAAGTTCTGCCATCCCGGGAATCAGTCTGGTGAACCTTCTCTGAACTCCCTCTATGGCAAGAATGTCTTTCCTCAGATTAGGAGACCAAAACTGTATGCAATACTCCAGGTGTGGCCTCACCAAGACCCTGTACAACTGCAGTAGAACCTCCCTGCTCTTGTACTCAAATCCTTTTGCTATGAATGCCAATGTACCATTCGCTTTCTTCACAGCCTGCTGCACCTGCATGCCTACTTTCAATGACTGGTGTACCATGACACCCAGGTCGTGTTGCATCTCCCCTTTTCCTGATCGGCTACTGTAGATGGTTTATATGCAACCAATAATCTGGCTCCCCTTAAAGCTTCCCTCCTCCTCAACCTTGTCGGACCTGATGCCATGAAGAGAGCCAGAACTTTCCACCTACGCTCCAGCGGTCCTGGGCGTCGATGGTGCGGTGATTACTCCTGCAGAGTCTGCTGACGACCCCGCTTGCCTCCTACGTAAGTTCAGGGAGATTTGTGACCTGCCCTCGAACCGCATTCTAGAGAGGGCACGGTTCTTTACGAGGAGACAGTTGCCTGATGAACCTGTTGAATGTTTTATTGCTGATTTGCGTTATCTCGCCCAGCGGTGCCGTTTTGGCGACATGACAGACCAGCTCACTAGAGACATTTTAGTAACTGGCATGCGTGACCAGAAGCTGCGATGTGAGCTTTTGAGGGATCCGGATCTAACATTGGACAAAGCTATGCATGCCTGCAGATTGTCTGAGGTCGTTGTTTTGCAAGAGGACCACCGGGATTTGGGCAATAAATCTGTCAACCTGCTGGGTTTAGGAGCCCACAGCCTCGGGTGGGAAACAATGTTTTTCTGCCGTGTGCCCGCCCTGGACCTGGCGATGTGCCCCGAAAAAGATGCCCGAACTGTAACTACATGCACCATAGACTGTCGACGTGTCCCGCCTCTGGTAAAACCTGTAACTTTTGTAAAAAGCTGAACCATTTCTCAGCCTCCTGTCGCTTACTCCGTTCCCGTGGGAGCCAGGCACAAGCTTCCAGTCCCAGTCTAAACATGCTGGCCCAATCTGATCTCTGTTTCGACTCACAGCCCCAATTTAGTTGAGTGCAATGGTGCGGAGCCAATCAATTCTGCCGAGGACTCTCATGTGTTTACCCTCCTACAGACACCCGCCCACCGCAATGATCCCTCCGTACCTGTGACTGTCAATGGCGTAACCTTCTCTGCCAAATTAGATACTGGCGCGAGAGTCAATGTTTTGTCCATGAATCTTTTCAACAAGATAAGGAGTAATGAGCCTCTGGTTGTTGACGATGCTACCCTGCACGCCTATGGTGGAGAGATTCTAAGGCCTGCGGGGAGGGCCACTTTAACTTGCGTGCTGCAAAAGGCCACAAGAAACCTGGTTTTCTATGTTTTGAACTCTGACTGTGTAACCCTGTTGGGCAACCGTGCGTGCCAGGATCTTGGCCTGGTCTCCTTTGACCGCACGGTCCACAAAGTGCAACTTTCGTTTGACCCGGTTGCTGAATACCAGGACCTGTTCGACGATGACCTGGGGAAGCTACCAGTGTCATACCATATTTCCATTGACCCAAATATACAACCCGTGGTCCGCGCACCTCACAGGGTGTCTCACGCCATGAAGGACAAGGTCGAGGCGATGCTCAACGAGATGGTCGAAAAGGGGGTGCTAGTAGCAGTTAGCGAGCCCACCGATTGGGTCTCCACCATGGTTGCCACGATTAAGAAAGACAAGAACGAGATACGCGTGTGTATCAACCCGAAGGACTTAAACCTTGCCATCAGGCGACCACACTACCCCATGCGGTCTGTTGAGGATGTGGCGGCAAAGGTCGGGCAAGCCACCATCTTTTCGGTCCTAGACGCTAAGAACTCGTTTTGGCAGGTCCCGTTGGACAAAGCGTCTTCTGACCTGACGACCTTCGCCACACCGTTCGGCAGATTCAAGTTCCTGCGAATGCCATTCGGCATCAATTCTGCTAGCGAGGTGTTCCAGCAGACGATGGAGCAATTATTCGCGCACCTGCCATGTGCCATCATCGTGGATGATATCCTGGTTTACGGGAAGGACCTTGCCGAGCACGACCTGAACCTCCGCCGCGTCCTGGATCGCGCGCGACAGGCGAACCTGAAGCTGAATCCCAAGAAGTGCCGGTTTCGTGTCTCAGAGGTCACGTATGTTGGACATGTTTTCACCCCTAACGGACTAAAGCCCGACCCCTTGAAGGCCGCTGCCATCTCCGAAATGGCAGCCCCCACCGACGTGCCAGGTCTGCAACGATTCTTGGGCATGGTGAACTACCTTGGCAAGTTTATACCAAACCTCAGTGAGCTGAGTGCTCCCCTGCGGCAGCTGACAAAAAAGGATATCGCCTGGGCCTGGCTCCCATAATCACCAGCAGGCCTTTGACCGCCTCAAGTCGAAACTGATTAGCACTCCGACGTTGCGGTTCTTCGACGTGGGTCGCCCCATCACCGTCACCTGTGACGCTTCCAAGTTCGGTCTGGGTGCGGCCTGCCTTCAGTCTGTCGATGGATCGCTGCATCCCGTCTCCTATGCCTCCCGCACCATGACGGACACCGAGCAGCGGTACGCTCAGATCGAGAAAGAGCTGCTCGCGGTGGTGTTCGCCTGCTCCAAGTTCAGAGACTTCCTGTTCGGCAGCAGATTTACGGTCGAAACCGACCACCAGCCACTGGTGACAATCCTGAACAAGCCGATTCACGCTGCCCCTGCCAGGCTGCAGCGTATGATTGCTGCAGCTCCAGCGCTTCGACTTTGACATAATCTACAAGAAGGGCACCGAGATGCACATTGCGGACACCCTGTCGCGCGCCCCGCGTACCTCCTGCGCTCGCCACCCCTACGAAACAGAGGACTTGCTCGTACTGGGCGTTAACTTTATTCCCACCAAGCAGCTACAGGTTTTAGCCGAGCACACACCGCTGCCGATCCGGCCTTGCAGCAGCTTGCATCGGTGATTAAAGCAGGGTGGCCAACAAAGCGCTCCGCCGCGCCATCTGAAGCACAGCCTTTCTTCCTGGTCCGCGACGAACTGGTGCTCCAGGATGGCGTTATCGTCAAGGGACATAAAGTTGTGGTCCCGTCCTCCCTGTTTGACTTTTACTTTTGTGCAGCCCACAGCGGACACCCTGGGGTCGATGCAATGCTTGCCCACGCTCAGTGCCAATTCTATTGGCCTGGAATGGCCAAATATATCCGAGACAGAGTTTCTGCCTGCTCCACGTGCAACAGTCTTGCGCCGCACCAGCAGCGACAGCCCCTGCTGCAACAGCCCGCCCCTGCTTTGGCCTGGTCCTCGCTGGCTGCCGACATATTCGAGTGGCGTGGTAACCACTACCTTGTCCTAGTCGACTCGTACTCCAACTGGTTCGAAGTGGATTTGCTGACATCCCTCACGTCGGAGATGGTGATCCGCAAGCTGCGGAAACACTTCTCCACTTTTGGGGACCCCGGTCAGGCTGCAGACTGACAACGGCAGGCAGTTTACAAGCCGAGAATTCAAAAGCTTTGCCGACAAGTGGAACTTCGTGCATTTCACCAGCAGCCCAGAGTACCCACAGAGCAACGGGCCTAGCAGAACGGGCCGTCCGCAGCGCCAAGCTTCTGATGGAACAGGCGCGACTATCCAATTCTGATTTGTATTTGGATCTCCTGAACCTCAGGAATGTTTCCAGGGATCCGGCCATGGGGTCACCTGCTCAGACGTCTGATGTCCAGAACTACCAGATCCACCGTCCCGATTGCCCAGCGCCAGCTGAAACCTCGGGTGCTGGAGCCCGCCTCCGTGCAGAGGCGAATTCAAGAGAAACATGACAGCCAGCGGCGTTCCCACGATCGGTCGTGCAGACCACTCGATCCTCTGTTGCCCGGACAGGTTGTTCGTTTGCAGACCGCCAGTGGGCACTACCGTCTGGCCACCGTGGTTGGGGTGGCCGACTCACCTCGTTCGTATCTGGTCGACTGTGAGGGTTCCATCTACCGAAGAAAGCCGACAACACCTGCTTGCGGTTAATGAGCCACAGCCGCAGCCCCCTGGGCCCTATGCCCCTCCACTCTCCTATCAGCAGCCGGCTGCCGCCCCGGCTGGTGTTCCCTGCATGCCTCGGTCCCCGTCGCGGGCGCCTGGTTCCCCTCTGCGCGGGTCCCCTGTTGCCGATCGCGGTTCTCCCTCTCCTGTTTCTCCCACCCCCAATGCCCTTCCCTGGTTCCCCGGCTGCCTTGCGTCCTCCTGCTTCTTCTGCTCTTTCGGGGGGGGGGGGGAGACATCCGTACGCGCTCGGGCAGGATCAGTAAGCCGCCTGTTCGCTACGGCGATTTCGTTTAATTCTGCTGTTTAATTCGGTTGTCGTGACAACAATCTGTTTTTTTTATTTCTAAGGGGAAGGATGTAGATGGTTTATATGCAACCAATAATATAGTTACCTCACTCCCATTAACCCCGCCCAGTTAACATCAATCATAACGCCTTCCCCTCAGTAGAAAAATGTAGCCGGTGCTTGAAGGTGTGTGTAACACCCAGTGCTATCATTAAAAGATGTTGTACACTTAAGAGCTTGTAAAGTTTTCATTTACAGCTATATATTCCATAATATCAGATAATAGTCTACCCTCCTGTTTCTGCCGCCAAAGTGGATAACCTCACATTTATCCACATTATACTGCATCTGCCATGCATTTGCCCACTCACCCAACCTATCCAAGTCACCTTGCAGCCTCCTAGCATCCTCCTCACAGCTAGCACTGCTCCCCCTTCCCCCCCCCCCCCCCCCCCCCCCCAGCTTCGTGTCATCCGCAAACTTGGAGATGTTGCATTCAATTCACTCATCCAGATCATTAATATATATTGTAAATAGCTGGGGTCCCAGCACTGAGCCTTGCGATACCCCACTAGTCACTGCCTGCCATTCTGAAAATGACCCATTTACTCCTATTCATTGTCTGCCAGCCAGTTCTCTATCCACATCAATACTGAACCCCCAATACCGTGTGCTTTAAGTTTGTATGTTAATCTCTTATGTGGGACCTTGTCGAAAGCCTTCTGAAAGTCCAGATATAACACATCCACAGGTTCTCCCTTATCCACTCTACTAGTTACATCCTTGTAAAATTCTATAAGATTCGTCAGACATGATTTACCTTTCATAAATCCATGCTGACTTTGTCCAATGATTTCACCACTTTCCAAATGCGCTGCAATCCCATCTTTAATAACTGACTCTAGCATTTTCTCCACTACCGATGTTAGACTAATAGTCTGTAATTCCCCGTTCTCTCTCTCCCTCCCTTTTTAAAAAGTGGGGTTACATTAGCTACCCTCCATCCTCAGGAACTACTCCAGAATCTAAAGAGTTTTGAAAAATTATCACTAATGCATCCACTATTTCTGGGGCTACTTCCTTAAGTACTCTGGGATGCAGCCTATCTGGCCCTGGGGATTTATCGGCCTTTAATCCATTCAATTTACCCAATACCACTTCCTGGCTAACCTGGATTTCACTCAGTTGTTCCATCTCTTTTGACCCCCGGTCCCCTGCTATTTCCGGCAGATTATTTATGTCTTCCTTAGTGAAGACAGAACCAAAGTAGTTATTCAATTGGTCTGCCATGTCCTTGTTCCCCATGATCAATTCACCAGTTTCTGACTGCAAGGGACCTACATTTGTTTTTAACTAACCCTTTTCTCTTCACATATCTATAAAAACGTTTGCAGTCTGTTTTTATGTTCCCTGCCAGTATTCTCTCATAATCTATTTTCCATTTCCTAATTAAGCACTTTGTCCTCCTCTGCTGGACTCTGAATTTCTCCCAGTCCTCTGGTACGCTGCTTTTTCTGGCTAATTTGTATACTTCATCTTTAGTTTTGATACTATCCCTGATTTCCCTTGTTATCCACGGATGCACTACCTTCCCTGATTTATTCTTTTGCCAAACTAGGATGAACAATTGTTGTAGTTCATCCATGCAGTCTTTAAATGCCTTCCATTGCATATCCACCGTCAACCCTTTAAGAATCACTTGGCAGTCTATCTTGGCCAATTCACGTTTCATACCCTCAAAGTTACCTTTCTTTAAGTTCAGAACCCTTGTTTCTGAATTAACAAAGTCACTCTCCATCCTAATGAAGAACTCAACCATATTATGGTCACTTGCCCAAGGGGCTACGCACAACAAGACTGCTAACTAACCCTTCCTCATTACTCAGTACCCAGTCTAGAATAGCCTGCTCTCTCGTTGGTTCCTCTACATGGTGGTTTAGAAACCTATCCCGCATACATTCCAAGAAATCCTCTTCCTCAGCACCCCTGCCAATTTGATTCACCCAATTTATATGTCGATTGAAGTCACCCATTATAACTGTTTTACCTTTGTTGCACGCATTTCTAATTTCATGTTTGATGCCATCCCCAACTCCACTACTACTGTTAGGTGGCCTGTACACAATTCCCACCAGCGTTTTCTGCCCCTTAGTGTTTCGCAGCTCTACCCATATCGATTCCACATCCTCCAAGCTAATGTCCTTCCTTTCTATTGCGTTAATCTCCTCTCTAACCAGCAACGCTACTCCACCCCCTTTTCCTTTCTGTCTATCCCTCCTGAATATTGAATATCCCTGGATGTTCAGCTCCCAGCCTTGGTCACCCTGGAGCCATGTCTCCGTGATCCCAACTATATCATATTCATTAATAACTATCTGCACATTCAACTCATCCACCTTATTACGAATGCTCCTTGCATTGAGACACAAAGCCTTCAAGCTTGTTTTTACAACACTCTTACCCCTTATACAATTATGTTGAAAAGTGGCCCTTTTTGGGTTTTGCCCTGGACTTTTCTGCCTGCCACTTTTACTTTTCACCTTGCTACCTATTGCTTCAACCCTCATTTTACATCCCTCTGTCTCTCTGCTCATGCTCTCACCCCCCTGCCACATTAGTTTAAATCCTCCCTGACAGCACTAGCAAACACTCCCCCTAGGACATTGGTTCCCTTCAAGCCCAGGTGCAGACCGTCCTGTTTGTACTGGTCCCACCTCCCCCAGAACTGGTCCCAATGCCCGAGAAATTTGAATCACTCCCCCTTGCACCATTTTTCAAGCCACATATTCATCTGCAATATCCTCCTATTTCTACTCTGACTAGCATGTGGCACTGGTAGGAGTCCAGAGATTATTACCTTTGAGGTCCTACTTTTAAGTTTATCTCCTAGCTCCCTAAATTCGCCTTGTAGGACCTCATCCCGTTTTTTACCTATATCGTTGGTTCCAATGTGCACCACAACAGCTGGCTGTTCACCCTCCCCCTCCAGAATGTTCTGCAGCTGTTCAGTGACATCCCTGACCCTTGCACCAGGGAGGCAACATACCATCCCGGAGTCTCGTTTGCGGTCGCAGAAATGCCTATCTATCCCTGTTGCCCTGTTTCAATTCCAATATCCTCTACACTAATTCATTGCGTTTCCAATCCAGTCAACTGGAATATTTGAAGAAAGCAACATTAAATTGATTTATGTTTTTTTTATCAACTTTTACGCCAATTACATGACAAAAATAAAACGTGCAACACCTCAGTGTTCACAGTCACAAGTTTTAGGAGGTCGAATTAAGCCATTCGGCCCATTGAGTCCACTCCGACATTCAATCATAGCTGATCTCTGCCTCCTAATCCCATTTTCCTTCCTTCTCCCCATAACCCGTTTTTATCAAGAATTTGTCTCTCGTTCTTATCAAAAATGAGTTCCGCAGTCATTCTTACATAACTAGAATTTTACTTCGGAGTCACATGAGTGACTACGTAATGAAGGCCGTCCCCACGCATGCGCGTCAGCAGCGTACATTAGTCACATGGGTGGCAGTAAGTCTGTATCCTGTGATCGATTGTCTAACCTCATCTGGCACTGGTGTATTGAAAGAAACATCTGGGTTTCAGCTATCTATTTACCAGGTAGATATAACACGGTGGCAGACACCAGATCACGAGAGTTCAATGATAACAAAGAATGGATGTTAAATCACGAAGTGTTTAATGATATTGTCCTTCGTTATGGTGTACCGGACATTGATCTGTTTGCTTCCAGGCTTAATCATCAGTTACCAATTTACGTGTCATGGGAGCCAGACCCAGGGGCAGTAGCGGTAGATGCATTCTCGCTACACTGGGGTGGTAAATTTGTGTATGTTTTACCCCCATTCTGCCTCAATTACTCGATGTGTGGGAAAAATTCAGCAAGATTCCGCCACTGGCATATTGGTAGTGCCACACTGGCCTACTCAGCATTGGTTCCCTCTGGTTCTAGCCTTAATTACACAGCCTTTTATTGCAGTGCCCAAGAGCAGAAATCTGCTGGTACACCCAGTAACAGGGGAAAGCCACCCTCTTCATGACCGTATAAATTTGTTGGTTTGCAGATTCTAAGGAGACCGTTCCTGGGGATCGGGCTTTCAGAGCGTACCATAGCTGTCACCACTGCGGCCTGGAGGAAGAGCACACAGAAACAGTACATCTCTCCCATAAGCAAATGGGAGATGTACTGTTCCCGCTCTCACATTTGCAACGACTGGCTGGCAGGAGCGTCGCTCCTTCCAGCGGGTAAGTTTAAAGGCTCAGGTAAGTGTTTAAAACTTAGCTAAAGTCGTTGCTCCCGGTCTGGAGTGTGTTTGCTTACCGTTTTATTTCAGCTTCGGATTGTGGGAGATATGTCTAAAGTGAAGAGGCGAGCCGCGACCAAACCGGCTGCGGGCAGTGTGCGGCCGCCAAATTCGCCTACAGGGCCTCTGGCAGAGCAGCCAGCGGCTACAGACTTGGTGCTGCCAGAAACCACCTTGGCTACTCCATGGGGGAGGAAAGCCACTAAAAAGTCTGTGAGGGGCCCTGGGCAGAGGAGTCGGGCCAGGAGGTGGAAAATTCCCCTCCTTCTATGGGCAGCGTTATTGGCAGGCTGGCCCATTTGGAGAGCCTTGTGGAGAGGTTACTCCAGCGTGATATGCTCCAAAGGACAGAACTATCGGACCCCAGGGAGTATAGAGAACCCAAGGCAGCAGCACCTGTGTCAGGGCTGCATAATATCTCCCTATCAGCTGAAGGGAGCGTATGAGGTCAGTGCTACACTGACCCAGAGTACGGAGGCACAGTTGGGCTAGAGGGACCATAGGGTGTACCATCTATGGCATCCAGATTTGCGGTCCCTGCCCTCACAGGTGAGCGATTGGACGAAGAGCTCGCAATAGCCATTAATTACCTGGCTTCCCATCCACTTCAAGAACAAACGATGGAGGAGACAACTGCCAGCTATAACACCCCACTAAACTGTGCCTCACTAAGTGTCCCGGTTGTTAACCAATCTATTTGGGGACACATTGGAGGAGGCGTCCGAGCCCAAGAGGTTAAAATCCAAAGAGTACTCCGGCTACTCGCCTCGGGCATCGCGGCCTTTGCTAGGTCAGTGGAGGGGGCGCCCCTCTCGGATACACAGCAGGACGCGATGGCATTAATGTGCAATACACATTTTGAAATTAATTGCATTGGAAAGAATGCCATCTATCCTGCTATAAATCCTAAATTTGCTAGGCAATGTAAGCCGGGGAATGTACAACCCCCAAACCTCCTGTTCGGAGAGGACCTGACCAAACAGGTAAAATAGCTCGATGAGGAGGCAAAGACTGTTGGCCTCATGAAGGCACCTCCGAAGGTATCGTCTTTCCGGAGACGGTACCCCTACCCTCCACTTCACACCAAACGGTTTGCTGGATATGGCGGATGTGGTGCCGAGCAACAAGCACAGAGGCCTTTTTTAGGGCAGGGCCCAAGTTGGGCCATGTTCAAGATGCGGCGCCCTCCAGCAGCCCTACCCCCCAGACCTCGGGGGCAGAAGCAGAGACCTTACCACCGGTATCCTCTAAGGTAAATGAGACTGCGATGGATACATTACAAGTTGGGGGGAGATTGCAATTTTTCTTACATGAATGGCAGTGGATAACATCTAACCCGTTTATACTGCATAGAATTCAAGGTTTCCAAATTGAGTTCATTTCTGACTTGGCTCCACCCACTCAGCACACACCTGGCCGTACCTTTGTGTTCTCACAACAGGAGTGTATAAGTGCTCAAAAATAACTTGACTGTTCAAAAAAGGGGTAATTGAGAGGGCGAGGCATGAGTCTCATCAGTTTGTGTCCAACATATTTACTAGGCAATTACGGATGTTTTAGAATTTCTTTTTTCACTTTTTCACGATAACAAGCTTAGTTACAGTGCCATTAAAAGTGCCCGGAGTAATTTGTCCAATTATTTACGGCTGGGGTCAGCGAACCACACGGTAGGGTCTCACCCTGTTATAACCAAGTTTATTAAGAGCGTTTTTAACTCCACTCCACCTAGACCTAGGTACACCCACATATGGGATGTGAGTGTGGTCCTGAAGCTGCTCCGTCAGTGGGCACCAGTTTCATCTCTGTCCCTACACCATCTTACACTCAAAGCAGTCATGCTCATGGCGCTGGCCTCAGCACAATGGGTCCAGACGTCACAAAAACTCAGACTGGACAGTATGGGCATTTCCTGCAATTACATCACGTTTTCCGTTCATGACCTCGTCAACCAGGCCAGGGGTACAGGGGCTCAAATTGAGTTTTGTGGCATACCCCTCAGATCCACGAGTGTGTGTAGTGTCATCTATAACCCAATACATAAAAGTCACTAAGAGCCTGAGAGGCTGGGAACTCTCCTTCTTTGTCAGCTACACCAAACCTCACAAACAGGTTACGGTGCAGACCATCTCTAGATGGATTAAACAGGTTCTGGCATGTGCAGGAGTGGACTCTGACATTTTTAAATCTCATTCCACCAGGGCTGCATCAACATCAGCAGCAAGGGATATGGACGTACCTCTTGACCACATTCTAGCGGCTGCAGGATGGTCGAATGAGAGGACGTACCAGAGGTTTTATAATAAGCCTATCGCCAAACCCGGGATTTTTGCTGATTCTGTTTTAAGTTCTGTTTCACAGTTTCCCCCTGGGTGAGAGGGGTCACTGTTCATTTTCTTTCTTGTTATTAAAGCATTAGTATTGTTAAACATGTCATGTTTTTGAATGCATTAATTTCTCACTCGTCCTGGTCAATTGATGCAGCTGTGACGCGTGGACTCGTTCCTCGGCATGAAATCACAGACCTTCAAAATCTTCACGTAGTCACTCACGTGACTCCGAAGTAAAATAGTAAGATTAAATGAGAACTTACCAGTTTGAAGTTTGATCGTTATTTTATGAGGAGTTACGTTGAGGGATTATGTGTCCTCCGCTCCCTACCCTTGTAACATAACGATCTTTCTGTAAGTTCTGGTCAACTAGAGTCTTACTATTTTAGTTCAACAACTTTTCTGTGACTTCACACCGCTGCTTTGAAGATTGACGCGCATGCGTGGGGCCGGCTTTCTTCACGTAATCCCTCAACATAACTCCTCATAAAATAACGATCAAACTTCAAACTGGTAAGTTCTCGTTTAATCTTACGATTTCAGTCATAATTTCCTGGAGATAACTTGTAGTATCAACAACACTGACATGATTTAATATGATGCTTCATAAAAAATGCTTTTACATTAATGGTTTCCTGTTTTGTGTGGGATGTTGTTAAAGATAAATAATAAGTGAAAGATTGCTAAATGACTTCTATTAACCCGGTACAATTATTTAACTCTTTGGGAGGTCCAAAATATTTTAATATTTTGCATTCCATGATTAATACACTCTCTTTCATTTTGATCCTGTTATCCTTTCTATTTCTATTTATCACCAGATTCCCCTTCCCCTAAATCCAACCACAACTATATCTCACTAATTTTAGTATTTAGTTTATTAAGGTCATTGTACCATGATACTTTGAAAAACCTTGTTTGCAAGCTACCCAGTCAAATCATACTATCCATGAGAACAATTAAACCACATACAAGTGCAACTGGTAGAGAAAAATAACCTAGAGTGTGGAATGCGATGTTACAACAATATAATGCTATAGTTATAAATATAGTACAAAGTCTGCAATTGAGAGTTCGGGACTAAACCATAGTTTAATTTAGTTTTGGTTAGAGACACAGTGCAGAAACAGGCCCTTCGGCCCACCTGGTCCGCGCCGACCAGCGATCCCCGCACATTAACACTATCCTACACCCACTAGGGACAATGTTTACATTTACCAAGCCAATTAACCTACAAACCTGTACGTCTTTGGAGTGTGCGAGGAAACCGAAAGATCTCGGAGAAAAACCCCACAGATCACGGGGAGAATGTACAAACCGTACAGACAGCACCCGTAGTCAGGATCGGAACCCGGGTCTTGGCGCTGCATTCGCTGTAAGGCAGCAACTCTACCCCCTGAGCCACCGCGACCGCCTTACTTTTATAAAATCAGTATTCCGATCCTGCTTTTACCGCAGGAAACGGGATGCTTTCATAGCTCACTGAAGGACCATTCAACCGTCTGAAAACAGAGGGGTAGACTGAGACTGACTCCCCCTCCCCAACTTTGCACGGTCCCCAATCCTTTCCAATGGTCACTTTAATTTTATGTTTCATGTATTTTATGTTTTTATGTCTGTTTGGATCTGTATTCTTTGGAGCTTAGAAGGGATGATCGTTTTGAATCTTGTAAGACGGTAAGGGTGTGTGACATGGTAGATGGTGAGATGCTTTCACTAAAGGCGAGGACCTTAATCCAGAGGTCATATAATATATAACCATATAACAATTACAGCACGGAAACAGGCCCTCTCGGCCCTTCCAGTCCGTGCCGACCATTTGTTTTCCCCTAGTCCCCATCTACCTGCAGCACTCTGACCATACCCATCCATTTCCCTTCACGTCCATATACCTATCCACTTTACTCTTTAAATGTTAAAATCGATCCTGCCTCCACCACTTCTGCTGGAAGCTCATTCCACACAGGCCACCACCCTCTGAGTAAAGAAGTTCCCCGTCACGTTACCCCGAAACTTCTGTCCCTTAATTCTCATGGTCATGCCCTCTTGTTTTGAATCTTCCCTACCCTCAATGGGAAAAAGTTATCCACGTCAACTCTGTCTATCCCTTTCATCATTTTAAGTCATAATTTCAAAATAAGAGGTTGGACATTTAAAAATGGAAACTTCTTCGGTGTCCCTGCACTAAAGGGTTTTGGAGTCCAGATCTTGCAGGCTTTAATATAATGGTGGCTACATTTTTGAAAAGGGTTGGGAGAATTGAAGGCTATGGGGATCTGGCATTGAGGAAGTGCTGAGGCCTGAGTAGATCCAACATGATCGCACTGAATTTTTTGGCAAGGCAGGCTTGAGAGGCCAATTGCTATTCCTGCTCTTATATTACTGTGAGGTAGAGCTGTCCAATAGCAGTGGATTAACGTCAGGCTCAACAACAAGATCCTCTTGACAGCCTTTTAACAGCTTCCTGCTATCAAAGCCGGTGGCACGGTGAGGTGTAACGGTTTGCCACGGACAGGTAGAGTTGCTGCCTGTCAGCACCAGAGACCTGGCTTCGATCCTGACTACGGGTGCTGCCTGTGCAGAGTTTGCACGCTCTCCCTGTGACCGCGTGGGTTTTCCCCGGGTGCTCCGGTTTCCTCCCACACTCCAAAGACGTACAGGTTTGTACGTTAATTAGCTTTGATAAAGATTGTAAATTGTCCCTAGTGTGTAGAATAGTGCATAACTGATGATCTCCTGGCAGAGACAAAATAAGTCCAAGTCCAAGAGGTCTCATCCCATTAATGGAAAACAAACCCTTCAGCATTCTTCTTTGACTTCCCTTGGCAAACTATATTAGTCTGAGGTCACTGTGACAATGAATTCCATGCTGTCACTAACTTCTATAAAGAATTATCTCGGCTCCACCAAAAGTAGATTCAGCTCACTACTCAAAAGACTGCTGTGGTAGAGTTGCTGCCTTACAGCGCCAGAGACCCGGGTTCGATCCTGACTATGGGTGCTGTCTGTATGGAGTTTGTACGTTCTCCCCGTGACCTGCGTGGCTTTCTCCGAGAGCTCCAATGTCCTCCCACACTCCAAAGCCGTACAGGTTTGCAGGTTAATTGGCTTGGTAAGATTGCACCTATTGTGTGTAGGATAGTGTTAGTGTGCCAGGATCGCTGGTCGGTGCGGACTCGATGGGCCGAAGGGCTTGTTTCCGAGCTGTACCTCAAACTAAACTAAAATTAATTTGTGCTGTACCTCAAACTAAACTAAAATTAAGTAAAATACCCTTTGAGGTATTTCAAAGGATTGAAATAATCTTAGAAGAAATTAAACTAGGAAAATAATATATTTACTTAAGTTCTCCTTTAAAGACTAAATATAAATAACAACATTCACATTATGTAAAATAAAGGAAAATAAACAATCTGTGATATGACTATAAGACCTACCGTAGATGTGAGCAAATAATGTTTTGTGCTGACTGGAAAAATGTTTGATGTGGAAATCTACCATTCTGGGATAGAGCGTAAACTATTTTCCTTACCACTTGATACATCTGGCTTTGTGAATTTGTAGCCACTCCAGACCAAATTTACAACTTTATGACCTCTGTGCATCCGGGCAGATTTCTCCAGATCAGCAAGGAATTTTCCTCAGCTGTTGTTTGATTTACCAGAATTAGCAATGCACTTGCCAAAGCAATATATTATGTATGTGGAATCATTTAAAATGAAGGAGGCAATTCAGATGTCTCTTATCGAGACAGCTTCAACATCGAAAGCCTCGATCGCCTCAACGCAGCAGTTTCACTGCCTGACGTGGGATAAGAAGAAGGGAAGAGATAAGATTTTTGCCTTCCATCCCACAGTGTGGAGTGGCGGGAGATTAACTGCGATAGATGTTTGTGTTAAATTGTGTGTTTTGTGCTTTTTACTGTCATGACTGCATGGTACGAAATTTCATTCAGAACTTGTTTGAATTGACAATAAAGGAAATTCAATTCAATTAAATTCATTCCTTAAATTTGTTCTTTCACGTGACTTTCCCCATATAGTGCTATTAATCCACAGCTTTTTTCTCTATCAGCTTGGAAGCTTTGTTGAATCATCTTCCACCTTCTCCCTGATAATGTGATTATGTTCTGTACACAAAGAGGTCAAACTTAATCTGAGGATTTTCTGCCAATCATTGGTGTATATTTAAAACCAAGTACATAGACATTTATTCTCGCAGAAGTAAGTAAGTCCGTTTATTGGCCAAGTTATTCACATACAAGGAAATTTGCCTCAGTGCTCCGCCCACAAGTAACCACACATGACATACAGTGACAGTTAGTAGAATGACTCAGAAAACACTAAACATTAATAATAATTAAAACATTAATGATAAAACACCATTGATCAAGCATGTGAACAACAAAATACCAGATCAAAGGGAGGCTACAGATTTTTGGCTGTTTGAGTAGAGCAAACTACTCGTGGATAAAAACTGTTTTTTTATGTCTGGCTGTGGGCAGCTTTGACAATCCGGAGTCGCCTTCCAGATGGAAGTGGTTCAAAGAGTTTGTGGCCAGGGTGAGAGGGGTCAGAGATGATCTTGCCCACTTGCTTCCTGGCCCTTGCAGTGTACAGTTCATCAACGGAGGGAAGGTTGCAGCCAATAACCTTCTCTGCTGATCGGACGATTCGCTGCAGCCTCCAGGTGTCGTGCTTGATGTCTGAGCCAAACCAGACCATGATGGAGAAGGTGAGAACAGACTCTATGATGGCCGTGTAGAATTGGACCATCATTGGTGAGACCACACCTGGAGTATTGCGTACAGTTTTGGTCTCCAAATCTGAGGAAGGACATTATTGCCATAGAGGGAGTGCAGAGAAGGTTCACCAGACTGATTCCTGGGATGTCAGGACTGTCTTATGAAGAAAGACTGGATAGACTCGGTTTATACTCTCTGGAATTTAGGAGATTGAGAGGGGATCTTATAGAAACTTACAAAATTCTTAAGGGGTTGGACAGGCTAGATGCCAAGGGAAGATTGTTCCCGATGTTGGGAAGTCCAGGACAAAGGGGTCACAAAGCTTAAGGATAAGGGGGGAAATCCTTTTAAGACGAGATGAGAAAGACTTTTTTTCACACAGAGAGTGGTGAGTCTCTGGAACTCTCTGCCACAGAGGGTAGTTGAGGCCAGTTGATTGGCTATATTTAAGAGTGAGTTGGATGTGGCCCTTGTGGCTAAGGGGATCAGAGGGTATGGAGAGAAGGCAGGTACGGGATACTGAGTTGGATGATCAGCCATGATCATATTGAATGGCGGTGCAGGCTCGAAGGGCTGAATGGCCTACTCCTGCACCTAATTTCTATGTTTCTATGTTTCTATGTTTCTATGTTTGCCTGTGGCAGATTGTGCTTCCTCAGCTGTCATAGGAAGTACATCCTCTGAACCAAAAAGGTACATCTTTTTTGACTGGAGTCGATGGTCGCCCCCCACTTAAGGTCCTTGGAGATGATGGTTCCCAGGAACTTAAAAGACTCCACAGATGTGACTGTGGTGTAGTTGACGGTGAGTGGGGTGAGGGGAGGGGGAGCTCTCCTAAAGTTTACAATCAATTCCACAGCCTTAAGAGCATTTATCTCTAGGTTGATGCAACGGCACCAGGATGCCAGGTGTGACACTTCCGGTCTGTAGGCAGATTCCTCCCCATCCTGGATCAGTCCAATCAGGGTTGTGTCATCCGCAAACTTGAGAAGCTTGACAGAGGTGTCTGTGGAGGTGCTGTAGTTGGTGTAGAGAGAGTAGAGGAGAGGAGAGAGTACGCAGCCTTGCGGTGCTCCTATGCTGAGTGTTTGCGGGTCCGAGAAGTGCTTTCCCAGCCTCACATGCTGCTTCCTGTCTGTCAGGAAGTTGGTGATCCACTGACAGGGGGGTTCAGGCACAGTCAACTCGGAAGGTTTGGAGTGTAGTAGCTCTGGCACAATGGTGTTGAATGCAGAGCTAAAATCAACAAACAGGATCCTCGCATAGGTCCCCTGGCGGTCCAGGTGCAGTAGGATGAAGTGCAGGCCCAGGTTGACTGCATCATCCACAGATCTATTGGCCCGATATGCAAACTGCAGAGGGTCCAGCAGGGAGTTTGTGATATTTTTCGGCTTGGCCAGCACAAGCCTTTCGAGTGTCTTCATGACTACAGAGGTCAGTGCGACAGGCCTGTAGTCACTAAGACAAGTAATCCTTGCCTTTTTGGGTACAGGGACAATAGTGGAGACTTTGAAGCAAGCAGGAACGGTACATGTTTGCAGGGACTGGTTAAAAATGTCTGTATGTACTAGTGCTGTTTGGCACAGAGCTTAACAGTAGAGGGGGAAACATTGTCAGGTCCTGGAGATTTCCGGCTCTTTTGTCTGAAAAGCCTCTCCACCTCCTCTATTTTTAAATATTGGATAAATGATGTTGTGCAGCACAGAGGGTGTGGGTGATTGGGTGTGAAGTGGTGTTTGGAGGGGGGTGGGTGTAGGAAGGCCCAGTCTTTGCAGAATTAGGTCAGGCTATGAGTGGGTGTGAAGTGTTGGTTGAGGTGGGAAATGGTCCAGTCCTTTCATACTGGAGTCTTGCCTTAAGTATGTGTGAAGTGGTGAATGGGAAGGAGAGGGTGCATGGTCCATTCTTTGTAGACTGAGGTCCAGCTGTGTTGGTTGGGGAGGGGGAGGGGTTACCAGGTTATGTTTCTGATTTTCAAACCTCCAGTAAAACTCATTCAGGTCGTTGGTCAGCTGACGATTGTCGAAAGAGCGGGGGGCTTTCCTCTTGTAGCTGGTAATTTCTTGCAAGCGCTTCCAAACTGAAGAAGAGTCACTAGCTGAGAACTTGCTCCTCAACTTCTCAGAGTACCTTTCCTTGGCAGCTCTGATTCCTCTTCTCAGCTTGTACTTGGCCTGCCTGTAGAGGTCTGCATCACCGCTCTTGTAGGCCTCCTCTTTAGACCGTCGGAGCTGTCTGACTTCTGCAGTGAACCAGGGCTCGTTGTTGTTGAACCATGCCCGGGGGAGTCTTAGTTGGAATGCAACTGTCCTCGCGCAAAAGCTGACATATGATGATACAGTGTCCATATACTCATCGAGGCTTGTGGTTGCTTCCGTGAACACATTCCAAGTCCGTGCAATCAAAGCAGGATTGTAGGTTCTCAATGCCCTCGCTTGTCCACCTTTTTCGGTTGTTTCTGACCACAGGCTTAGCAGCTTTTAGGACGGGATAAAACAGGTGAACATGGACAATGATGAGAGAAACCCAGACCCGCCGGGGAACAGAGCAATATGCGTTCTCGATTGACGGTATAACAGTGTAACTGCTTGCACTGTAGCTGCTGCCGCTGCTTCTGCTGCTGCTGGCGCCGACGATGGTGGCCACAGTGTACTGCTCCTTGCTGTTTTGTATGTGTTTGTTTGTTTGTGTTGTCTGTGAAAACCCTACAAGGATTCAACTTTCACGAGAGAGGTACTCATAAACATTGGACATACGGTACCTCCAAACATCGTTTTCCGGGTTTCTCTCACTCGCATGGATTATTTGGACATACTCGGTCGGCGGGACTGCGGCGGCGTTCAAGGCCTTGAGACGGAGGAGGACCCGTGGGAAGCGCTTCTGGAGCACTCACACCACCGACATCCGGCGACGAGGATCAACGCACACCACTCCCGAGCATATTCCTGGCAAACGGTACGTTCTCTCTCAAGAACAAAGTGGACAAACTGCAACTCCTGCATCGGACCAAACAAGGATTTTATCTCGAGCTGCTGCCCTGTGTTTCACTGAGACCCGGCTTTGTGAATCGACCCCGGACGGAGCGCTGCGACTGGCTGGCTTCCAATTTCACAGAGCGGATCGCGAAGTGGAGGCAGCGGGGAAATCAAGAGGCGGTGGCGTAGGCTTCTATACCAACCAGGACTGGTGCAGCGCATCACGGTACTGTCAAATTTCTATTAGAAACATAAACATAGAAACATAGAAATTAGGTGCAGGAGCAGGCCATTCGGCCCTTTGAGCCTGCACCGCCATTCAATATGATCATGGCTGATCATCCAACTCAGTATCCCGTACCTGCCTTCTCTCCATAGCCCCTGATCCCTTCAGCCACAAGGGCCACATCCAACTCCCCCTTAAATATGGACAACGAACTGGCCTCAACTACCTTCTGTGGCAGAGAATTCCACAGATTCACTACTCTCTGTGTGAAAAACGATTTTCTCATTTCGGTCCTAAAAGACTTCCCCCTTATCCTTAAACTTGACCCTTGTCCTGGATTTCCCCAACATCCTTTGGAGAATGGGAACCTATCTTCCTGCATCTAGCCTGTCCTAACCCCTTTAAGAATTTTGTAAGTCTCTATGAGATCACCCCTCAATCTTCTAAATTCCAGCGAGTACAAGCCAAGTCTATCCAAGTCTTTCTTCATATGGAACGTCGTCGCCATCCAGGAATCAGTCTGGTGAACCTTCTCTGTACTCCCTCTATGGCAAGAAGTCTTTCCTCAGATTAGGAGACCAAAACTGTATGCAATATCCAGGTGTGGCCTCACCAAGACCCTGTTACAACTGTAGTAGAACCTCCCTGCTCTTGTACTTCAACTCACTTTTGCTATGAATGCACATACCATTTGCTTTTCTTCACAGCTGCTGCACTGATACCTACATTGCATGACTGGTGTACCATGACACCAGGGTTTCGCTGCCATCTCCCCTTTTCTAAGCGATCACCATTCAAATAATAGGTACCTTCCTGTTTTGCACCAAAGTGGATACCCTACATCTTATCTCATTTTACTGCATCTTCATGCATTTTGCCCACTCACCCAGTCTATCCAAGTCATCCGCAGCCTCCTAGCATCCTCGCACAGCTAAACACTGCTTCCGCTTGTTCTACGCAAAGTTTGAGATGTTGCATTTAATTCCCTCGTCCAAATCATTAATGTACATTGTAAATTGCTGGGGGCCCAGCACTGAGCCTTGCCAGCACCCCCACTAGTCGCTGTCTTGCCATCCTGAAAAGGACCCGTTATCCTACTCTTTGCTTCCTGTCTGCCAGCCGTTTCTATCCACAAATACTGAACCACCATACCTCAACCAGGTTCTCACAACATAGAATCCCTCTTTATTAATACTGCATACCCTTCTAATCTCGAGGGAATGTAACTCCTTTTATTCTCGCTGGAGTTTACATCCCCCAAGCCTGCCGTAACGTGAGGCGCAATGCAACTTGCTGACTAAGTATATGTGAGTAGAGAGTGATTCCATGGTCTTTCATTGTTTTGAGGGACTTTACAAAAGCTAACCTTCCAAATTACAGATGTCATGTTACCTGCCCAACCAGAGGGGAGAGAACATCGATCCAGTTATATGGCAATCAAGAACGGCGTATCGCTCTGTTCCCCACGGAGAAGAAAGTAGTGAATGTCTGGAAGTCTGTACACCCAAAGAGTTTTGGGTTCCAGATCAGCAAACTGCATTTCATGTGGCAGTGGCAACATTTTTTTAAAGTGGGGATATGAGGGCGTCACAGTGGCGCGGTGGAGAGTTGCTGCTTTATCTTAAAACATATAGGTGATAGGAACAGAATTAGGTTTCAGCCCATCACGTCTACTCCGTATTCAATCATGGCTTGATCTATCTTTCTCTTCTTAACCCCTTCTCTGCCTTCTCCCCATTACCCTGACACCCGTACTGATTCAAAATCTATCTATCTCTGTTATTTAAATATCTATTGAAGGCCTCCACAGCTATCTGTGCATGCTATTCCACAGATTTCATCACCCTCCGACTAAAGAAATTCCTGCTCATCTCCTTCTTTAAAGGAACGTCCTTTTATTCTGAGACTATGGACCTCGGGTCAGGACTCTCCCACTAGTGGAACATCCTCTAAACATCCACTCTATCCAGAACGTGCCAGAGGACCGGGTCGATCCTGACTCGGATGCTTTGTATGAGTTTGTACATTCTCCTTTGACCGCATGGGTTTTCTCCGGGTGTTCGGGTTTCCTCCCACACTCTAAAGACGTACCGGGTTGCAGGTTAATTGGCTTTACAATTGATCCTTGTGTGTAGGATAGTGCTAGTGTGGCAGCTTGATCGCTGTGTCGGCGCGGACTCAGTGGGCCGAAGGGCGTGTTTCATGCTGGTTTCTCTAAGGTCTAACGAGGGGATCCTCTTAATGATGTAAGGCACGGTTTTCCAGTGGCATTTACCCAAAATTTCCTGCTCACCACGCAATCTTCAGGTTTCACCGCGGTAATGAGCTCAAAATTCTTCACTAACCTTGGTCCAAACAAGAGGGGAGATGAGAGACAAGAAGTCCTGACATCAAGGAGTTCTGTATAGCATAAATTAAAAAATGTCAGTTGGAGTCGAGCCATACTTAATGGAAGTTGTTGGGTTGTTTTAAGTATGTTGGGATCAGTCATTCCATGCCCAGGAGGTCACAGCAGGGTTCCCTATAGGGAATTCACAGCGAATTGCAGGCCCGCGGGAGTTAATAGCAGCAGAGGGAATCTATCAGTAGTACAGGTCCATAGTGCCTCAATGTAGCATCACAGGTAGATAGGGGTGGTTAAGAAGGCTTCGGTTAGATTGGCTTTCTCCAGTCTAGATATTGGGTTATTAGAAAGACACAAAAAGCTGGAGTAACTCAACAGGTCCAGCAGCATCTTCTGGAAAACATGGGTCGGGACCCTCTCTTCTGACTATTATCGATTTATTTTCTATAGTTAGTTACTAAAAGTTGGGATGTTACGTCAATTGTTAAAAACCCAATGGGCAAGGCCACATTTTGGAAGTATTGTAGTCAGTTTTGATCATCCGCATCCATTAAGCTGGAATGATTGCAGAGAAGAATTAAGTCCGGGCATCCCACATATACACCTGCTTCATCCACATGTCCTTCCCTCCTTCTTAAGGCCAGAGTGAAGATAATGGCTGCTGTTTACACAATGTTCTCATTCCATTCAGCCTCTCCAGCAAACCATTTCTGTCCCCAGAAACACATACAGGCAGTACGTCCAACTTCACATGCAAGTCATAGTTATAGGTACTTACGGTGTTGGAGACAGGCCCTTACCCCAACTTGCCTGTGCCGGCAACTAGACCCACCTGCCTGCGTTTGGCATTGTCCCTCTAAAACCCATCCTATCATGTACCTGTCCAAATGTTTCTTAAATCATTGAGATAGTACTGCATCGATACCTCCTCCGGGCTAGCTCATTTTCAATACACCCACTTCCCTTTTTTTGAAAAAGTCATTCCTCAGGATTCCTAGTAATCTATCCCCTTCACTTAACCTATGTCCTCTGGGTCAAGCTATAAAGCTGCAATTAATGTTCGAAGTTTGACACACATGCGGAAGTAATCGCTGGACAGGCAGCATCTCTGGAGAGAAGAAAATGGGTGACGATGTCTGGTCGAGATCTTCTTCAGACTGCGCAAGTCACCCATTCCTTCTCTCGAGAGATGTTGCTGCCCCGATGAGTTACTCCAGCCTTTTGTTTAGGTGGAACTGCAGAAGCTGGAAAAATCGAAGGTAGATAATAAAAATGTGTAGAAATCAGCGGATGAAGGCAGCATCTATCTTCTTTATTTTTCGTGGTGTGGCGTGCAAGCCTAAAGTTGTTGTCAAACTTGTTCTATTTGATTATCCGTTTTGTGCAGTCAAGTTGATTCATTAGTCGAAAAGGGCGGACCCGTGATGGTTGCAAATCTTCCACCCAGGCAGCCTCATGGATCGAAGGAATCGCCCCACCCCACCCCTAACCCCACCCCCCCCCCACCCCCCCCCCCCCCCCCCCCCCCCCCCCGTTTCGGGTCGGACCCTCTTCAGACTTTTTGTCTATTTTCGGTTTAACCCAGCATCTGCAGTTCCTTCCTACACATTGCATCTAATGACTGATACAAATGCTGCATTGTAAAACGTTTGACACAAGAGGGATCTTACACCACCACAGCATGGCCTTCATTTTCTCTGATATTACCTTCATCCAAACACTTCACGAGCTAACTGTTTACAATATGACATTTTTTGAGTGAGAGAGTGATTAATTTCTCAGTGATAGATATATGACGAAATGGAACTTTTGGAGGGTTTTCCTCATTCCATAACATCAAATTTTCTTGGAATTCGGAGAACATTTATTTCCCAATGGGTGTTGGATTTATGGGAAATGAAGTGTCAGTGATCCACTGATGAAAAACACAGTCCATCGCTCAGAGGCAAAAACTATTGTGCCCTTGAGATTGGTTTGCTCTCTACTTTATTTCATGTTAGACAAAGAATTCAGCTGAATGAGAAAGCAAGATATCTTGCAGATAAGTTCAGAAACAGCTGCATATTTGAAACATTAGCAATCACCAAATCTTCCTTGTATTTTTTATGTGATACTACTACTTCATTCTTCTTAATAATTTGTGTAATTCTTCTAGGAACTGCTCTATTAAGCAGCACACCAATCAAGGGGACTGATTTACTGTTAATAAACCTTCCTTTGGCACAAGGGCGCATTGTGGTTGCTACAAGAGGCTTCAGAGCATCATAAGGCACTGCCTCACAGATCCAGTAACCCTGCTTCATACTGGTGCCCTCTGAGTCAAGCTCAATTGTATGGGTTTCCCCAGATGCTGCTTTCTCCCAATTGCATAGTTATGTATGTGTGTCGGTAGGTCACTGTAAAATGCCCCGAATGTGTGTGCGTGTGGTAGAATTGGGAATAAAGTGGATCATAGACACGAATGCTGGAGTAACTCAGCATGGCGGCAGGCATCTCTGGTGAGAAGGAATTCGAGACCCTTCTTCAGACTTAGATTCAGGGGTAGAGGGAAGTCTCAGAGATAAGGAGGGTGTAATGAGATCCAAAAAGAGATCTAAGATCATGGAAAATGTAGAATAGATCATTATTAACTATCTGAAGGTAGTGACAACAAATAACAAACAGAGATACAATAAAATGGGATTTGTGCAGGTTGTGTAAAATAGGTGGCATGGATCAAGGGGTCTGAAGACCTGTTCCAATTTATAGGATCTATTACGTCCTTATTGTTATTTAATGCAACGCATTAACGGGTGGGGTGGGGGCAAAATTTTTCCGTCTCCGGTACTCAACAATTATCCTCCATCCCCAAAAGGATACACTCATTGTGCTTTTCTGTTAATCTCAGGGGTGAGACCTAGGTGAATTGTTATAAAGGTTGTTCTCTTTCCCTGAAACAAGTGTGGGCTCATGCATTGTGGATGTCAGTAAGTTTCAACAGTACAGAGTTTAGTTTAATTTAGTTTGGAGAATACAGTGTGGAGGAAAAACTGGCTATTCGGCCAACTGAGGTCAAGCCGTCAGCGATCCCCGCAAACTAACACTAGCCTAGGAACAATTCGCATTTTTTAGAAGGCAATTAAACCACAAAGACGTACGATACATCTTTGTTGGATTGACGTGACGGGAGGAACCCGAAGAACCTGGAGATATCCATGCAGGACATGGGGAGAACGCCCAACTCCGCGGCAGACAGACCCGTAGTCCGGATAGAACCCGGGCTCTGACACTGTAAATGCAGTAATTCTACCGCTGCATCACCGTGCGCCTAATCTACTTACGTGTAGAATGAGGAAGAGAGCTGAGTCTATTTTTTGGTGGGGCAGGGTCTTTCTTTGTAGAAGTTAGTGAAGGATGGAATTCATTGTGACCTCAGTTCGCGAGGGGAGTTAAAGAAAGAATGCTAAAGAGTTTTTGTTTTCCATTATGGGACGAAACTAATGGACTTGCAGTTATTTTGACTCTGCCAGGACATCATTAGTTTGTACGAAAGGGGTTGGAGTGGTAAATGTTCTGTGTGGGAACAGGCTTGATGGGACGAGCATGTCCCCGTTACGCTCATTATTACTATCTCTATGAGAATAGACATAGTGTTCATCTTTAATTACCATAACTGCTCTTCATTTATCTGGTCTCAGTAATCATGGGTGACGAATTATTTGCACTACTGGCACCACATTTTATGTCAGAAAAACAATTATGAATCACAGATTTCAGTAAAAATCTGTGACTAATTAAAGTAGTACTCTGTAAAACTTTCCACGGTAATATGTATTTATTGAAATGGTATAAAGCAAAAATCTGAATATTTTTTGTTCTTATCATAGGTGATCACAATGGCATAATTTCTGAAGGAAGTTATTTAGATTCATATTTCATGGAAGGGTGGTAAGCTATTGGGTTTTTGTTCATTACATATGTTGCAATGCATGAATTATGTAAACAAGAAAATTAGTCACACAATCCATCCATGTACCGCAGACACTATCAGGGTGTTCCCCGGCTCTTGCACATTCAATAGCTACTTGTCTCTGAGTCAGCAAGCTTTACATTCCAATTCCAAATGCCAATGGAGTTTCCCAGTCATTATGAGAGGGTAGCATCTCTGCCAGAGAATACTGGTCTTCAAGGTTTAGGTTTATTATTGTTAAGTCTGTACATGCCACATTGCCAAAGCTCAGGATAATACTTTGATGAATGCCAGGTCACAGTTCAAAACACATGTGCAAATACTGAGGTAGAGCAAAGGGAAAGATACAAAATTGCAGAATGTAATTCTCAGCATTGTAGGAGCATCAGTTCCAGAGACCAATCGAGTATTACAGAAATGCTACCTTTGTCAGATGAAAGTTAAATAATCTAAAACACATAGTCTATTCAGCGTGGAACAGGCCATTAGGCCCAACTTGCCCACATGACAAACTGTCCATCTGCAATTAGTCCCACCTGCATGTGTTTGGTCATATCCCCTAAAACCAGCCCTTTCCACTGTACCTATCTAAATGTTTCTTAAACGTTTTGCGATAGTACGTGCATTGACTACCTTCTTGGCAGCTCGTTTTTTTTCTTCCATACACCCAGTCCTTTGTATAAAAAATTACCCCTAGGTTCTATTAATCTCACCCCCTTCCCTTAAACCTATGTCCTCTGGTTCTTGAATCTATTCTGGGCCAAGAGATAGAGACCGTGTGTCTACCAATCCATTCCACTCATGATTTTTGTCTCCATGATCATGTTATGATCATCCTCATCATCTGTGCTCCAAAGAATAAAGTCCTGACCTGCTAACCTTCTCCCTATAGATCAGGCCCTTGAGTCTTGGCAACATCCTGTGAATCTTATCTGCACACGTTCAGGCCTTGTCAACATTTATCCTATTACATGATGCCCAGATGGAATACAATACTCTGAATGCAGCCTCGTCAACATATTAGATTATACAACCTTACTTCCCTTACTTATTACTCAATACTCTGACTGATGAAAGCCTACTTTTTGACACTGTTCTACCGTTTGTCGCCATTTTCAACAAAACTATGTACCTGTTCTCTGGTCCCCTCTGGTCTCAACACTCCCAGAGCTCTACCATTCACGTGTAGATCCTGCCCATGTTGGACTTCCCACATTGCAACTCTCACATATCTCTGTTTTAAATTCCATCAAACCATTCCCCAGCCCACCTGCCAAACTGATCTAGATCTGCAGCAAATCTTGAAAAACTATCTTCACTATCTACAACGGGGTCAAGGAATTCACGTGGCCGGGCAATGTTTACAGCAATTTCCAGACACACTCACAAGAAGCACAAGCAGCGGACATGTCAACACCATTGTATGCAGATGCCGAGATGTGCATTTCAACATGGATGGTAAACTTCTAATCTTGGTGTGCGTGACTCGTAAGAAGATGGCTATCTACACATTACCCACTTTTGTGTCATCTGCAAAACATTATCTGGCTATACATTGAGAGGATCTTGCTTTGAACAAATTGGCTGCTTAGCTTTCCTGTACTTCAGAATTACCAATTGGCTGTTGAGGTTATTTGCCTTGTTCCAAGGTGTTATAAAACAAACTCTGCTCTCTTTTAAGTGGTCAGAGAGTTGAAATATTACTGTATTTAAAATGTCTTAAAAGCAGACCTATTAGTTGCTGAGCATTTCTTTAAAAAGGTGGTGGTGCTTAAATAGGGCTGGGTGGTGCTTAAAAGGCTGGGTGGTTGTGTGACATATATATCTCCCGCAATCACCTGGTCTGGAATGTGGATCCCTTCACTGATATGATACTAGGCTTATGGCTTGGAAGAGACACTTGAATACAGGCATTGGATGCAACCAGTTGGGTGAGCTTTGCATCTTCCTAGACGCTGGATGCTGAATTACTTAATGTCAGTCAACAACGGTTCTGGCACAACCATATTTCCGGCCCCAATGCTGAGAGAATGGATGGCTTGCTAGACAGGGTTTGGAAGGACCAATGTAGTGCCCCAACATCTTTTATCTTACCATCCCCCAAAATGGAGAAACAGTAGGCTCGGTGCCCGTCGTATGCTGCCTATCCTATTGTTCTACCCGGGGTGGAATTTTTAATCTTTGTAAATCTTAGCAGTGGAGGCACCGTCAATTTATATTTTTAGAGCGAAAAAG